>JABFFC010000345.1:0-56482 GCA_013623535.1 Fusarium penzigii
GTGTACCTCGAGCTAGACAGTCACTTGGGCCTTGCAGATCCCTCTTACTCACCATCGCATGGCTGTCCTTGTTTGGATCCTTTCGGTTGTTACTGCCACTGCCACTGCCACTGCCACCAATTTCTACTCTGCTGCATCCGCAGCTGAGATGAAGGGGCATCATGGCAGAGGGCAAAGTAGGGTAGAGTTGCTTGTCTACCATACTGGGTGCCTGTTACCAATATCCATCGATACCCATACTCCCCCCCCCTCCCCTGTTGATTTTGTCTCTTGTATATATCACTACCTAAAGACGTGTATCCTCTTCTCTCAGTTATACTTGTCTGAATTTGGTAACCCATCGATACATAAGACCACGCACGTACATATAAACCAAGCTCACGCCCCCAATCTTTGGTGCCTCAGATCTCAAATATTTCTTCCAGAATCATTTCATCATTTAATACACTAGACATATTGTACTCTTTTGTGTTAGATGTACATAATATCCTTACTCTTCAAATCTATGGTTGGCATAATATCTCCATCGCCAAGTCCTTACCTCCACACCTATCGTTGAGATCTGTCGTCTTTCCCATTGTGCTCTGTTAGCTTCCTAGAGCCGTGCATACATCCAGGCTCATTTAGTACATGAGCTCTTCGGGCCTGCCTCTATCCAGAGCATCACCGCCAGTAATCCGTATTCAGAGACCTTCGCCAGACTCTGCCGATCCACAATCGCAACAAGAAACTCGCTCTTCAACAGAACATCCGAATTGTCGTTCTGATTCTCCTTACTCTTCTACTTCGACATACCTGGAGGCGCCAAAGGTACGAGGTCATCAGAAGAACAGAATGGGAGGCAGCTCGAGGCACAGCTCTAGCAGCTCCAGCAGCTCCCGGAAAGGGAGCTCATCTTCCTCCAAAAAGTCAAAATCAAAGCCAGCTCCAAAAGAGGAGATTGACTGGGCGGACGTTGCCGATCCTGATGAGAGAAGACGTATACAGAACCGTATTGCTCAGCGCAAGTTTCGTACGTATTAATATCATGTTTTGTATTTGACAACGAAAGTGAGTCCGAGACTAACACGGATGGTACAGGCGAAAAGGCACGGGAAAACAAGGAGAGAGCGGAGCGAGATTCGAGAAACCAAGAATACGCCGGAAATAGCTATCGTGTCCCTGAATATGATGACTACGGCGCAGACTCGGAACTATCTGGCCTGCCATGGGGTAGTGTCAGCTTCGCGCACTTCGCAAGCAACGGCCACGAGGCAGGAAGTCGAAGAAGCAGCGCGCGAGACACATACACCGGCGACGATAACTTCGCAAACAACACATACGACACATCATCGCCTTACGCATACTCACAATGGGCGCAACCTGCCGGTTACGGGGGGAGCAGTGGTGGTGACGAGACCTATTACGAGGATGCCTATTACTACGACCCAAATCAGGGGCAATAATTTTGAGAAGGAAATGGGTAAGTCTTTATACGAGAAACGGATTTTTGATTTCAAGTTCAGTCGCTGACGATCACAAGCCAGGTCTCATGAAAGTAGTCTCCTGAGTATTGTACAGTAGACGCATAGCAAAGTGCGTTACAACCTGCATTCAACTGCAGCTTGCTTGTAGCGCCAGCGTGCCAGAAGGATCTCTTGACGAAGATGATGATGTTAATGACTAATTAAAGATGAGATGGAACCGGCTTTTAAGCCAAAAACTCCTCACATTTTCCTCTTGTATTTTTATAAATTCCCCCTCTAGATACCATGGTCTGCTTTATGTTGCTGTAAAGGGCGTTAACGGTGTTGGATGGGTTAAGGAAAGGATCAGAACCCACCTCTATTTGCAAGTACATAGCTATCACATTTGCTCTGTTTTCTCACACAATCACAGCCACTTTTGAATCTAACAGTGAATGTCGGAAATAACCAACAAGGGAGAATTAACTACGAAAATAAAATAAGCTGCTGTGGAATAAAATCCAGTTGCAACTTCAACGTCGCTCTTGTGCCTTTACAGGCACATGCTATGCCATGCCTTAGCTAAACCCCCACTCTTTCCGTCGCAACGCTCATGCCGCTTCTAGAGGTACTTGGTCAAGAAGGAGAAGAAGTGGGGGGAAAAAGTTGGCCCACCGCCCGGCAGAAAAGAATCCACGACCTGGGACGATCAATTCATCACCGACGACATTCCAAGTTTTTTGCGATTGATCCCATCATTTGTAAAGCAGCTATTCAAGGTGCTCCTTCAACCGGACAGCATAAGTTCAAATAGCAAACGATTGACTTATCTAAATCACTCGAGCCGCTACCATCTCTGTGCATCCTTTTCACACTCCTAAGTTGACGCTTACTCCAACTCAAACCCAGCATGTCTACGCCCACATCGCCTGGCGCAACGCTGAACCCCAGCCAGCCCAAATCAAAGAAAGGTGAGCTACACTACTCCAACAATGTTATACGGCCAAACCGCCAAATCGCCATATCCCTGGCCTGCCCGTTTCGATTCTTGTCTTCAAAACTCTTCACACCACACACCCCGCTCATCATCACAATGCTAACTCGATGCGCCTCTTGCGCGCATGCTTTACAGAAAAGGTACTCAAGGGCAACGAAAAGACGAGAGCCAAAGTCGAAGAGAGAAAGCGAAAGCGTAGTGCCAAAGCAGAGGCCAAACGTGCTCGCAAAGCCGGCGCCGCACCCGCACCCAAGGAACACAAGGAACGCAAGCCCAAATCTGCGAAACCTGCTGCCACAAGCACGCCTGCACAGGATGCAAAGAGAGCTCTTAAGCTAAAGAAGCGGGCAGAGAAATTGGAGGAAAAGGCTAAACTGTTGATGGCCGAGGCCAAACGAGTGGCTGCTCAGTACCAGGAACTCATCGATGCTGAAGTGGGTACGAACCGTTGGCTTTTATTGTTCTAATTACTCACCTTATTGATAGAAGGCAGGATCCAAGCCTGCGGCTGAAGACAGCGAAGACGATACCTCATCGGACGGCTCTGACTCTGACAACTCAGAAGCTGTCTCTGATAGCTCCGACAACGAGGGTGGTGTTCCCGTCGCGAAACCTACTCCAGACCAAGTTCCCGCCGACGTTCCCGCCGACGAAGTATTGCTTAAGCATCGTCGATTAAGCAATGCCACATCAGAAAGAAGTGTCGCTTCCAGCACTGGAAAGGCTGCCAAGCAGAGCAAAAAGTCAAAGAAAGCACCCGTATCTGATGACGAGGACGAGCCCGCCGAGACCACCAAGACGGATAAAAAGGGCAAGAAGTCAAAGAAGGTCAAGGTAATTGAGCCTTCTGAGGAGAGTTCGGAGTCGGAAAGTGAAGAGCCTGAGAAGACGACCGAGAAGAAGCGAAAGCGCTCCAGCGATGTTTCTGAGGAACCCACCTCCAAGCAGGACAAGACCAAGGGCAAGAAGAAGGGTTCAGCTGCAGCAGACGATGCTCAAGCCGAGCAGTGGCATGTTGAGGAGCTTGACGGAGGAGCTGCTAGGCAGCAAAAATTCCTTCGCCTCCTAGGCGGTAAGAAGGCTGCAGCTGCTGCACCCACGGCGGGCCATGCAACCAGTGGTCAATCTGACTCGATCAAAGCCGAGGCTGATATCCAGAGACAATTCGAAGTGGGCATGAAGCTCAAGAATGAGGGAGGAAGTAAGCGACGTGGTCTTGGAGCTTGATTGCTTGAGTTTCCTTACTCCTCCGGTCAGTTACTTGATACTTGATATTACTCTCTGTTTCTGTCTATTACTGGCATGGCGTAAGGTGGGTAGGCCGAAAAAGTAGAAGTTGATGCATCTGACGACTCAATCGTGAAAAAGGAGTTTTCTGTGTTCAAAAGCAAATACCAAATATATTATTCATTCCAATTTACGCCGGTGTTCCGCGCCATTTTGCGGTGTCCATGTGATATCAAACTTCCTCCGAACGATTGGCCAAAGATCGTGTCTCCTTTCTTTCCTCTTGACAAAACGTTTGATCGGGCTCTGTAATAGCAGAGCTCCTCATCAGGCTCGAAACCGTAGCTATCATCTGACAATAGTTGAATAGCATGTATGGAAGTGCCAAGATCCCTACCAATAGAAATCTGACTCAGGGGTATGATGTATGCGTGTGAAGTGGTAGTTGTGGACGAATTTCGTGTCTGGAGATTATATCCTTAGAAGAATCGGGAGAGAGCCTCGAAGACGAGTCCGCCGAAGATGATGAAACCGAGAATGGCTAAAAGACATGTACGTTAGATTATTGCGTTCAAGGTGTACAATCCTTTGTGTCTCGCCAATGGAATCAATCATACCAATCCAAAACATAGAAATGGGCGCCTTGGGAGTCTCCTTGACACGCTGCTTCAGCTGTCCCTCCGACTTGCCCATCTTGTTCTCATTTTCACGGGCGAACTTGGCGTTCCGTTGTCGCTGCTGGGGAGTTTGCGCCTACATCATGAGGTGTTAACTAAAGAATGTGAACTACATGCATGTATCATGACATGTAGGGGATGACGAGACAAACCATTGTGATGGATTTATACTGGGGTTGTACTGAGACGTAGGAGAAGAAGAAGTAGTGGAAGAGGAAGCGGAACGGCAAGTATCGTCGAAGCTTAGAGAGCGGTGGTTTCGTTGGAAGAGAATGAACCTCTTTTAGTGGTTTTAGGGGAAGGGATCGACTCTTTTCTCTCTCAAGGGGACAGATTCCCATTTTCAATGGGGACATGTGTTCCCTTCCCCTTGCAGCTCTCCCACTTCGGCCCCACCCCCGCCGCTGCTGCCGATAGGAAGGTGCTGTTCCCTCTGTAAATTACCACCCTGTACCAACGAGTTCCAATTGTCGCCGTTTGGAAGGTGCCATGATCGAAATTGTGGCTGACGATTCTTCCACTGTGGCTGGTGCTCCAGCTTTGTTCTTCCTGTACAATGCACGCCTGCTTGCTTTGACTTTTACATGGTGTAGACACATAGAACATTCCTCAAACGACACAACATCATGCCCATGACTCTAGTTACAAAACTGGCTTTACGGCCTAGCATGGCTATTCGGATGGCAAGATTTCACCCCCAGGTGCCCCTTTTAAGAAGCTATTCCAGCAAAACAAAACCACCCAGCGTGACGGTAGGATGATCCCTCATTCTTGCTAGGTCTCCGGATTACATCTGATCTCTAATGTTTCGAAGAGTCAATTTTATCGCTCATTCACTCGTCCTATAGCAAAGACGTTGCTCATTGCTGTATTTACATACCAAGTCGCGTACTGGACATGGGTGAAGCTCGAGACGGATGAGATCCGGGCTGAACGAGATGGTAAGTCGTTCGCATGAGTCTGTGCTAAGAGAATGGATTACTGATTTCACGACACAGAGACGGTTGCTGGCCTTGAAAAAACAGTCAAGGAACATGCTTCTTCAACAAAGGAGGAGAACTCATGAATGTTAATATTGAGCTAGGTGAAAGTGTATGACTAGGTACGAAACCTGAACATGGCAGTTATTGACGTGCATGGAGTTGGGGAAGCAATACATGCATGTACTCGATTCAATATTGTAAGATTTACTCCGTCGCTTCAAATACTAAACAATCATATATCAATCATGGGAGCATGTATCCCTGGATCATTAAATGTCCACTTTTGGTGTCCGGATACCTTTTCGTCCCTGTTCTCTTCAACGCCTCGTGCCCAGATGATAATGAACCCAGCCTCCTAACAGATGAACAAGAGTAGTGAGAACGCTACATTGAGAAGGAAAATGCTCGGAAGAACGGCGCCCGCGCCGCTGATCTTAGTCCGCGCTTCACCAGGGTAGTTGCAAGTCACAGCAGTGCTGTCCTTGACACGCTGCCCGTAGCTCACGTTGAAACTAGGAAACCCAGGCTGCGGGCATCCAAATCCCATAGCTGCTGGGCATGATTGAACAACATCATAGCAGATATCCTCACACGGGAGAATCTCTCTGTAAGGTCCAGGCATGATGGTCTCATCAATGAAGACATTGCGGGAAGCATTGTAGTATGGCTTTTCAATAAGTTGCTTTCGTTGAGCTTCGGGTAGCTTCGTGCCATTAGGGTAAGCCTGGAAGGCATTACGCATAATGCTGTAGTTGCTTCCACTCATAAAATCCTCGCAACGAGGGATACTGACTGTACAGAGCCAGCGCTTGTAGGCACGGCGACAGTCGTCGCAGTTTCGAGCCAGGGAGTAAAGAGACTGTGGCGGCGCTTCACAGGCAATCTGTGCCAAGTTCTTTTCAAAGTTTGCGTATACGTTTTTGGCAAAGTCATCGTAGACTTTGGCGAGTTCTGTGTTGTTGAACTTCTCTTCGTTACCAGGGACGGCATACTGGATCTCGTCACAAAACTCAAGATCCGTAACCACCTTACAGTTGGTTCCTGGACACAGATTACTATCAGGGGCTATAACTTCCATGTTTCGCGGATTCTCTGCTTACCAGATAATGTCTGAAACTCTGTGGCGCGATATATAACCCCCCCTCCACCTGCTGTTCCTGAGTTTGACTGCCTCTTTGTGGAATTATTTTGAGCCTCCTTGACGAGAATACCTGTGTATGAGGAACTTGCGTTGAGCCCGCCGAGCAGAAACTGTTGCTTTGGCCAGTTACCCGGTCCACGCGTAGTCATTCCCGTCGTAACCAACTTGTTGAATACGCCGGTTGATGTCATGTTAGGCCGAAGGGCCTCTTTAAGGCCACAGACAGAGTGTCGTACGCCATCAGTCACGTCGGATTTGGCATCCGCGATGTAGATTTCATAGGGAGGCGCTTGTTTCATGATTTTTTCCGACTCGGAAGAATCCTGGGTTAAGTTCTTGGTGACAAGCAAAACAGAGCTTGAGTCGCTGTCCATCCATAGTAACTGGGAATTGTTTTGAGAGTCGTAATGATAGTAGTACTCATCCAGCGAAATCGCAACGTTAAAGTTCCAGTCTCGGTCGTCCTTGGTTGTGACATTTGGTGCTGAGATACCAAAGAAGACAGGGCCAGTAGCATTAACGGCGTATTCAACAGCGCCTTCGATGAAGTTGACTCGATCGAACTTTGACTTGTCGTGTTTGGTGGGGTTTGGACATTGAATGTCATCGGATACCGAAACGTAGAGGTTCAACTGGGGAGCTGGCTCACTTTCTCCTTCTTCGGTCACGGCCCTGGGTTGCAAGCATGTGTTGGCTGAGATATACACCATCCTCCATGCTGTACTGTTCTGACTTGATTGCTCCTCTGTCGAGTCCAGGTCACTGGTGCTGTTTGCGAAAGTATCCAAGTAGTCTGTAGTGAATATTGTTCCGTTTTCAACCATGTAGCATGCTGTAGTCCCCGGGACCACATTCAGATTGTGAGGTTCATTGTTGCTCAGAGCCGTCACATCGGCTGGCGCTCGTCCAATAATGCTTCGGTCGAAAAGAGGGAAGTCGGGTTCATATATGAGACTCAGGGAATTCACGAAGTCGACCGATTCCCGCAAGCTTTCCAGACCAATGGTATCCAAAGTAAATTCGCTCGCTATTGTTGGACTGGGCACAAGAAACGTCAGGTGTAATATTAGGGATAATAGCGAAGCAGGATGTGTATAGCGTCGTGTTCTGGTGTGCCTAGGGGCCATCTCGAATGGTTTCCCCCAAGGAACTGTCGTAGACGGAAAACAATTCACAAACGATGCCCAAGATCAGGACCAAGTCGCAAACGAATTAGGTTGATGGATCGCCGTCGTCGTTAATAGAAACCCAGCATTGCTAGTTCTTTGGGGCTCGTTACGTCGAATTCTAATATTATCAATAGGTACAATGAATTAGTTGTAGGAAAGAAGTCTGGACGATAATAATGAATACAAGTTGGAGCTGATTTACCAGTGTCTCGGCTCCCCTGTAATTACTTGACTAGAGTCCCCAAAGTTGCTGACGTGCCAAGCTACCCGGACCGTTCAGTAATAGCAAGGGTAGCATAGGGGGTAGGGGGTCTCCAAAGGCGCAGCATCGGGGAGCACAGCCACAATTCAGGGCGTTCAGCTCTGCCTTGCGGGAAGGGAAGCTAGCCCGGGTGATGGTGGGAGCTTTGATCACGAGCTTGCCTGCATTTGCAAGTGGGACAAAAAGATCATTACGTCGGTCTATTTCAATTTCATGAGGCATGGGCGAAGCGGCAATGACAGAACATTCACTAGCTTAATAGCCCGAAATACCCTCTCTAGCAGTTCACACAAATCTCATGTTCTTCCCACGAAAATTACGAAACGCTTGTACTCAAAGTTCTCAACGGTTTCACCATCACAAGAAAGTAGGACAAGTGGAGAATGTACGAGGGGGAAAAAAAAGAGATTATCAAGAAACGTGTCATCAAATATACGTTCAAGCACCAACTGTCTAAGGGAATCCTAGCGCAACAGCGCAACATATAATATGCGTAAGGTCATACGGCGTGACTGTTCAAAAGAGAAACCAGTCCCAGACTCCAGATTTATAATCCTTCCTCCTCTTTCATCCCATCGGTTCCGTGACAGATCTTCGTTCTGTTTGGCGTAGAGATAGCTGTCTGTGATAGAGAAATCCAATATTTCTCATAAGGCTGAAGCAGCTCGATCCGGGCATGCGCACAAGATACGCCAGTTGTTTGCGATCAAGCTGCAAGTTCGTCGACGATTTATTCAGTCTTGTCAAGACCGTCAGCCTTGGCGCGGAGGCCAGAGGCAGTTGAGCCAGGCTGAGTGAAGTGTCGGCCAAGGGTGGGGGCCAGGAAAGATCGGAAGACGATTTCAGCGCCTCTGTATTAGGGTTAGCTTTCTAGCCACAAGTTGGTGATTATTAGAAAGACTGGAATCGCATACCGGAAGACGGGGAGAGAGAGCCAGAGAAGGAAGATGAACTTGAAAACATAGTAGAAGGGGAACCAGTAGACAACCTGGACCAAGCTCTCGACGACGGTGAAGAGGGCAAAGACGACCCAGTACTAAGCACGAGAGTTATTAGCAACTACTCCGCCAAAGTAGATAAAATACAATACAGCAGCAGAAGAGCTCGCTGGGTACTGCAAATCACGACATACCGTCAACCACTGCGTGTCATCCTCTTTATGGTGAGTGAAGAGCGCCTGGAGCGAGTAGTAACCGGGAATGACGAAGCCGGCAAGGTTGGTCAGAAGCTGGCCGCCGAGGTTGAAGATGATGAGGAAGAAGTAAAGAGCCCCGAGTCCAATAACAGCATAAGCCTTGGGAACACCCGACTGCTTCTCAGCGTTGTTGAGGAAAGGATATTTGGAGAGCTGCAGGCAATTGCATCGTGGTCAGCTTCGAAAATTCTATTGGTGTCGCAATCATCATTTCTGAGTAGAAGCTTACCTCGCGGTCAAGCTGACCAAGGTACTGCTGGGCCTTGTCTTGAGCGGACATTTTTGAAAGCGTTTTTGAATATTTTGCTGGTGAAGAGTGATGCAATAGAGAATTGGTGGAAAGGGATGTTGAAAGTTGCAAAGCTGAAGATGTTGGAGTTGCGAAGAGGGGCTGGGGTTGAAGATAAGCGGGATGGCTAAGTGGGTGTGTAATATGGCAGCTCAGGTTGGTAGCGTATGGACGGTTACGTCGAGGGAAGGACAATGGGAGGAGGTAGCTCTATGACAATGGTGCCCATCCCGTCATTTTGCAGGTGTAGGTAAGGACGGCTTTTAACGTGGCACTAGCAGTGGATCCAAAGCTTCGATTCAGAGCGCAAGATCATAAACTCAGCGCTTGTGGCGCGTGACTGGTAGAAGGATACAGTGAAAGAGTCCAGTGAAGAGTGCAGGTGATGAATCTAGATAGGGAGGTATGTACCTAGTATTTACTTTAACAAGAGATCAAATGATTGCACCCGAAACATTCACTGTTATGTTATGCTTTACTTCACATCTTCATTGATCCTGCCTATATTCCTGACATTGACTCTATAGGTCAACACATAGTTGAGTGAAGTTGCTCACCTATGAAATGTTTAAGCTGAAGAGCTAAGTGTATCATCTGTTAAGGGCTTGCTAGTGGCTATGACGAAATCTACCAACGGGTCAGCGCGGACTAGTCGGATGACAGATGTAGCCGCCTTACACCAGTTGATGTATAGATGAATTACATCATTTCTGATCCCTCTTCCCACGAACTCCCAACCGTTCGCTGCAGTGTTGTTACACAAGAAGAAGTGGGTAAGATTCAACAATGAAAAAGACCTGGTATGAAAATCATGTTCTTTTGCAGACATGCCATTGTGGATTTAAACGAGTTCAAACTCATCACAGACTATATTCATTACCTGGTGAATATTCACATCCCGCTTGATAAGGAACTCGTTAGAAACCCGATAAATCATCTCCATGTGCATGTGGCAAGCTCTGGTGATTAACTGGGAAGTAGTAGGCATGCCGTATCGTGATCGCGTGCCTGGTTCGTCACATACACTGCTCAACCCTCGAGCATGTGCTTGCTTGCATCCCCAGACAACAGCATGTCCTTCAAAAGCTATCTGTTGCCAGCTCATCAGTCTTCATTCTCCGCTGCGACGGTCAATCACTAATCATCACAGCAACGTACTCATATTCATATGAAGCTGCGGAGTGGTCTCAGGTTCCTTTGCAGCAAAACCCTGTGAATGGTAGAACTTTTTCTTTCACGGAAAACAAGCAACAACACAAAGAGAGACAATCCATCGAAAGGATCGAACTCTGACCACTCACAAAGCTCTAATCGATGTGAGAGGAATTTCGGCTAATTTGCGGACACGCGCCATCGGAAGGATCGTCACAAATGATGAGACAGATTTGGTATTGCTTTGAGACTCAACTCTTGGAGGTGGGGGGAGGGGGTTGGATTCTAATAATTTTCTTGGGATTTTTTTTTTTTTTTTAGAGAGCTTTTGCAGCAAGTTGGAGCCTATCGCAGTGAAATCATAGGGGCTTCAGTCCCCTAACAGCGGTCCACTAGCAGGAACGATACATGCACAACATCCAAAAATGGAGTGGCTGCAACATATCGCATTAGGATCCAGTCCAATGAATGTTGTCACTTATGGTTTCTTCTCGCTTACCTAAGGTGGATTGTTGACCACCGCACCTGGGCTAAACTCGCTCGCTTTTTCTCCTCTCGATCGCGTTGGCCTCGCAACAGGGAAACAAGCACAACAACAGTTCGCAACAACTAGATTTTGAATCTCAAAGCGCGGCATCCAACAATAAGCCAAACGGCTTTTGCGCGAGACCATTCAAACACTCTGTTTCTCCTCTCTCATTTGCGACTCTTTCTTCCCTCTCTACACCCTTTCCGCCCCCATTCTCCGACCTTGTTCTGTTGTTATTGCATCGGCGCACCCGGGCCCAGCCAATGTTTGTTGTTCGGTAGCCCACAAATTCCTCAGGTTTAATCAACACAAGCAAAGTACCTTACCCTCGCTACCATGGAGCAAGGTGAGTCTCTCCCTCATCTTAATCCCAAAACAACATAATCCAAAACACAACATCCTTCCACTCCATATACCCTGCTCCCATTCAGATCAGAGCTTCGCCTTCTTATTTCTGTAATGTCGTATTGATAATTGCTTGTAGTGGACAACACAGCTGCCCGTGCTGTAGTCAAGTCGAGGAAGCGTCCTCTCTCTCGCGCGTCAACTTCTTCTATCCATAGCGTCACAACACAATCCAACCTCGACCAGTCAGCCTTCACCGACGCCTCCAACATGTATACTGGACAATGGATCCCCAATGAGCATGCTCATTCCCATGCTCATCCCCATCCACACGCTCACGGCCATGCTCACGGCCATGCTAAGGACATGGGTACTCCCCAGATGTCTCCAGAAGACCTCATCCTGCAAGCAGCAACACACATGCAGGCAAACGGCCACGAGTTTGCCATGGACGCCTCCATGAGTGCTGCAATGGGACATCCCATGCAGTATCAACAGAAGCATCCCATGCAACGGCATCCCTTACCCGCCGAACAATACCAGAATAATGCCAGCTTTACCGAGGGAGATAGCCAGATGATGGACCGAGACGATCACGATGACAGCAATTCGATTGTCGGCATTGTGGGAGCTCCCAAGACTGGCTCGGGTCGGTCTAGCGCCAACAATGAGCTTGAGATGCGTCAACTGTTCAGTGCAAACAGGCATCGAAGCCTACAGGAAGTAGCGGGAGAGCTCCATGGAAACGAGCGCGGTCCCAATTCAGAACGTACTCGACAAGTGTTTGCTATGCTTTGGTATGATGAGGCCTTTGCATGCTCTGTAACGGCCTGCTGACATGTATAGGATCAACACGGTGTGCACCAAGGGCAAGGGTTCTGTTCCCCGTGGACGAGTCTATGCCAACTACGCCTCAAGGTGCGCGACAGAGAGGATCACAGTACTCAATCCTGCTAGCTTTGGTAAGCTAGTTCGAGTTCTATTCCCCGGTCTCAAGACGAGACGTCTTGGTGTCCGTGGTGAATCCAAATACCACTACGTCAACTTCACCCTCGTCGACGATCAGCCCGATATTCGAGAGCCATCAGTACAACCCGCGAGACCATTGGCTGAGGCCAGCAGCTTCTCCCAAAGCTTCAAGTATGTAAAGAAAGCTGCATATCCTGGCCACTGCTAATACCTTCCCAGCTCTGCTCCTCCTCAACCAAGCAATGTAGATAATGGCGCCCTAGCTTCTCCTCAAATAGGCACAGATGCGAAACCTGCTCCTATACGAGTCCATTCGGGTGCTAGGTCACACAGTTTATACAACCAGCCTGACCTAGCCAGCATCGATCACCTACACACCACAACAACGAAAACGCAACTTGATTTGGCCTTTCCTCCTGAAAGTGAAGAGAGCATTGATCTATCTGACCCTCTACCGCTTCCTCACATCGAGTCATATCTACCAGCTGGAACAGATCCAGATGCCGCCAAGTCATTATCAGCACTTTACCGATCACACTGCACCTCTCTTGTCGAATGTATCCGATACTGCAGGGAGAAGACCTTCTTCCATTTATATACCTCCTTCCAGGGCACTTTGACCATGCCTGTGCAGAAGTTGCTTGGAAACCCTGCCCTCGCACCGTGGATCGAGGAGTGCGACTTTGTACTCTACCAACGAATGATGAGAATTGTGTCAGGCTTGACACTTCAGGTTGTTCCCAAGCCTGTTCTCGATACGCTAAGGAATGTCTCTGAGCGTTTGGTGCCTCACATCCGTGATGCGTTCCAGGGCCAGCCCCAGCATGTCCTGCGGGCTAAAGAAGCACCAGCTACCATTTTCGCAGGTCTGCTCGATCGAGCCCTGCGGGTCAATTTGACAGCGCACGCAGCTGCTAACATGCTCTCCAACCCGGCAAACCGTGACCAAATGTATGTTGATTGGATCACCATGATACGTGCGCGGAAAATCGCCGAATGTGTGCCCACGCGAGGCATGGACGATGTGGTCAATGTACTGCTCACAGAGATGCGCGACCTCCTGGATCCCATCAAGGTGCCATGGGAAGTTGAATGCCTTACCATCTATGGCGACGTTGCGACACGTAGCGGTCGCTCACTGGACAATGATGGCGGCTCAACCTCGTCTGGTCAGAATGTTCTTGACCGATGGGTGGGCTTTCTTCGAGGTCTTCCCAACAGATTTCCTTATGCGTCGCATGCGGATATTGTATGGTGTGTAGAGAGAATTGGCACGGCCGTCATGAGAGACCTTACACTTGCACAAGGCAAGAGCTTTGGGTCCTGGTGGGTGACGAAGACGTGGGTTGACGAGATGGTGTGCTTCCTGGCTGAGCAAGGTGGATTCATGAAGCAAAAAAGCAGTCACAGTACAGGAGCATCAGAATTGACACCACCTCAGGCGGCTACGAAGGAGACGAGTCGGCAAAACTCCCGATACAGCAGCGGAAGCGACGACCTGAACCTGAACAGCATGTCCCAAAACCAGGGCGAGAGAGCCCCTTTTCCTCCCGTTAGCAAGACAACACAGAGCTCTGCGACCATGAATGCAACAGACGCCCATGACGACAGCGGGATTGGCATTCGAACGCCTGAGGAAGAATTCCCCATGGACAAGTTTGGATTCACACCCGGAGACAACCAAGAGTCGGGTCTACTAGCTGCTGCTGAGCTCACTAGTGCTGGCTTATGAGGCCTGACTCGGGTTTAATAGCACCGCAATCAGGATAAGAGAAAGAGCAGGAAAACGGGGATCTAAAGGGGCCAAGGGAGGCCGCGGGCGTTCTGGAGACGGGATTTCATCTATACCCAAGGATGGTTTTAATACAAGGCATTCCCTAGAGGCCCCCAGAAGTTGCCATATACAGGCACACTGGGACGATAGGATGAAGATATGATGAGAATACAGATGTTGCATAGGGGGTGGGAGAGAGGGAGATGAAGAATCGGCTCATTTCTATCCGATATACGTATTATACGGGGAGCCTTCGGGTGGAGGTTCATTGAGCATCCTTTGTGTTGGACAAGGATGTGGATGGATAATACCAAGGTGGGAAGAGTGTGCGGCGCATTTTGATTTCTTGTATACCCAGCTATGGGTCGGAGTTGGGGGATATGCAGTTGAATAAGTGTGGGCTGTACAATTACTACAGATTATGGGTTTTGGAATGAGAGTTATTGACTGATTTTGAATTGCTAGTCTTGAGTGAGTTTGTGTTTGTGGGAAAGGTTGGCCATCTGAGGGTGTATCCCATAGAAGCTTTGCTGAATGTTGTTGTTGTTGTCGTCGTCGTCGTCGTTGTTGCCGCTGGTGGGTGTCCTGGTTGGTTTTTGTCAGTGTTCTGATCAGTAGCACCTTATTTGCGGGGGTCAAGCTGTCGTGGGGGGTGCGTATTAGTGCCGAGAAATGGTTGTGGATGGGATCTGACAAGTTAGAGTAGGCCGAAGACGGCAGTTCCTGCATCAGGGCTTCCTACATTCGAGAGCCAGAGGATAGAGGGTAGAGGTTGGTAGGACGAGAATGACTGAGATTTTGTACTTTAGGGCGTATGTGATGCACGCCGTTCGTCTGTTTATATATTTGTATGTTTTCATGTTTTTGACGGCTCTAGGGTACCTTATGAAGTGTACCTGAGTGTCCGTTCCCATATCTAAGGTACGGGCGGAAACTTTCAATTACGGTACCAAGGTACTAGCTTAACTAATGCACCTAGAGTGTACTAATCCATCAACTTTAGCTTTCGCCATGTGCTTACTGTATCGCCGCCGACGTTGGAATTACTATGCATTCTGAGAAGGTTGACCATTGGATGTTTATAATGGATTCTCAAAGATGTCTCTAGAGATATATTATTAGTGGTAAGAGAGCGGCATTTATTCAGGCTCACTATTACTTTTCACTCCAGTACACATAAGTACGCTGGGCTGTAATAAATGGAACTCGTATTGCCGTTACTAGGGGGGCAGTCCTATAATAATCTCTCTGTTGCTCTACTGTGATAATTCAGTCAATAGATGGATTTGCAAGGTTCCACTCCTAGGTACCGTTCATGTCCGTACTCGGAAGGGAAGAAAGCCCAAATTCTATGACTGACTGCCCGAGAAAGGGACGAAAGTTGTGCTATATTAAGCTCGACCGTTTTGTTCAGTTATCAATGGTTCTCTTATTATAACTCTTAATTCAATTTCTTCCAAATCCTTTCATCTAGCATAAATATCCTCCATTCTTTACTCAAAATTTGACCTACTCAAAGCCGTTAATTGGTTGCTGAAAGTGAGGTTTTTTTCTTCTTTCTTTTTCGCCCACCCCCCTCTCCCTCTACCTCTTAATTTTTTTTTCCCTGCACTCTTCCGTCGGGCTAGTGGGAGCCAGTCCATAGGCATAAACGCTCAATTTTTTCCTTACTCTCCGACTCATATTTTCTCCCTACCAACTTACTTGATTATTTATTACCTGCATCCGTACCGGTGTTACTCATCCGGAAACTCCACCGAAATCCTTCCGAGATCCAGCTTGACTCCATCTTCGACCTCAAACTTCCTGGATCAACTGTCATACACTACAAGAACAAACTGACGGCCTTGGTGTTATCTTTTACTCATTTTGAACCACTACAAGGAACACGACATATCAAATTCAGTATCAACCCTAATTTCACTTGCAGCCCCCGCCGCCATGAGCAATCGTACCTATAACAACAATACGTCCCTGGGCTGGATCGTTCAAAAGTTTGGCGGCACCAGCGTGGGCAAGTTCCCAGACAAGGTCGGTCCACGCTCAAAGATATCAATTGACCCGTCAAATGTGCCCATTGACTAACTAATTCAATTCAGATTGCTCGTGATATTGTCAGGTATGATATATCTCAACCTCTACTGAGTTGACGGGGAAATAATTGCATCGAAGGAAAAGCAATGTGAACTATTTAGTTAGAAATATGGTTCTAACATACACTTCTACCCAACAGAGCCAGTTTGTCTCAGAACAGAGTCATTGTCGTTTGTTCTGCTCGTAGCACGGGCAAGAAGGCTGAAGGCACAACAAGTCGGTACGTTGCACCAGTCATGGTTTTGTCATGTTTTCTTGTTATTTCCTTTTTTGCGCGACCACACGATGTCGACTGAGCCATACAGCACATGGTTTCAACCAGACGCTAATATTACACAACAGACTTCTCGGTGTCTATGGCAAACTACGTGGTGTAGGTGCCGCTATGTGCGCCGACGATGAGCAGAATGAGCTTGTACAACAAGCACGGGGCTTGATGCTTGACATTTGTAACGACCATGTGTTTGCTGCCGAGGCCTTCATCAAGGACGAGAACCTACGCCAGACACTCATTAACAAGATCAAAGAGGAGTGTCAAGAGTTGGTCGAGTATATTGTTGCTGCCAAGCGCTTCAATCTCGAAATCAATTCGAGAGCCAAGGACCGCGTCATTAGTTTCGGTGAGAAGTTGAGCTGTCTGTTCATGGCAGTTCTTCTGCAGGATATGGTAAGACTAATCTGCCCCTAACCCGTATCTTCTTCTGTAACTCCTTCACATGTCTTTCACCCGCCTACTTACGAGCGCAGTGTCGATAAATGTGTTTGGAAGGGTTCACCCTGCTAACAATTCCTCAGGGTGTCGATGCTGAATACGTGGATCTAAGCGATGCATTCCACTACGATGCTGCAGCCCGACTTGACGATGAGTTTTATCGTACAGTTGCCGACACGTTCGCGAAGAAGATTGCTGCATGTGAGGGCCGTGTCCCTGTCATGACGGGCTTCTTTGGTAACGTCCCTGGCAGCCTCATCGATGGCGACATCGGCCGCGGCTATACAGATCTTTGCGCCGCTCTCTGCGCGGTCGGTGTCAAGGCTGAGGAGCTTCAGGTCTGGAAGGAGGTTGACGGTATCTTTACTGCCGACCCCTCCAAGGTGCCCACCGCCCGACTACTCTCTTCCATTACCCCTTCGGAAGCCGCCGAATTGACATTCTACGGCTCTGAGGTTATCCACCACCTGACCATGGACCAAGTTATCCGTGCTCACCCCCCTATTCCTATCCGTATCAAGAATGTCAAGAACCCCCGTGGCAACGGTACAATTGTCGTGCCAGATCCTGTCCTCTCGGCCAGCCACCAGCTCAGCCGAGGTTCACCAAAATTGCAAGGGGATCACAGGAAGCCCAAGCGACCCACGGCTGTCACCATCAAGGATCACATCAGCGTCATCAACGTACATTCCAACAAGCGCTCCATCTCGCATGGTTTCTTTGCCCGCGTGTTCTCCATTCTCGACAGGTACTCTATCTCAGTGGACCTCATCTCCACCTCGGAGGTGCATGTATCTATGGCCATTCATGCAGGTAGTGCGCAAGCCGAGGCTTTCGATCTTGCTACAAAGGAACTGGCTGAGTGCGGAGAGGTCAGCGTCTTGTCAAACATGGCCATCCTGAGCTTGGTTGGTGCCGAGATGAAGAACATGGTGGGCATTGCCGGCCGTATGTTCTCGACGCTTGGTGAGCACAACGTCAACTTGGAGATGATCTCGCAGGGTGCTAGCGAGATCAACATATCATGCGTGATAAACGCGCGCGACGCTACGCGGGCCATGAACATTTTGCATACGCACTTGTTTACTTTTCTTGAATAAAGCAGTCTCGAATAAGTAACCTAGGTCTAAAAAAGAGATTGTTCATCTGCGAACAAGGGTTTGGAAAGGGGGATGGCGCCGAGTAAAGCATCAAGCACAATCAGTTTTGTCTGTTTGCGGACGAGTGGATTTTTGTGGCATACCAAAGGCGTTTAGGAGATCATTTGTAGACTTGCTTCAAATATAGAGCTTTCGTCATTCTTTGCAGAAAGAACAATTTGATGTGAGACAAAGGACCTGTTGTTAGTTTATCTGACACTTGAACTTTGATATAATGACATACATGTACGTTTTGTGACTGTCATGGTGTGGAGCATGATTCGTGGCAAGGAAAGGAGAGGCGAGACGGGCTTTCAGTAACAGAGAGTAGTAGCAAGCATATTGTGCATCTAGGGTAGCTGGTCATGAGCATCGAAGTCCAACCAATGCGGGGCATGATACATTTCCCCCTGTTCCGCACCTACCTGAGTGACCGACATAACGTACCTACCGCCTGGCGAGCTTGTCAATACGAACTTGCTCTTGCAATCCAACCATATCAACTACACTGAGTCAAATAATTACGATCGCGCAACATCGATACCCAATAACCATTCCTTTTTCTTCTTCTCACTATAAAGCAAGAATACTAGCTCAACAACAACACTACAGTTTCCCGAGAACCTCCGGCCTGAGCTCAATGTTGCTCGTGTAACTTGCGATGATCTTGAAGACCACACGTTGCTGGATAACGAGACGGTCCATGTTGGAATAAACCACAGACTTGACGACGACGACGACGATATAAAAGCGCATGACATCAACTCTCCGCCTATGCACACACACTACGAACTTGAACGATACACTGTGCCCTCGTATATACATACACACACACACACACACACATCCAAATATATCCACGCTATAGGCTATCGAACACGACCAGCCCAGGATGAATCGGTCGAAAAGTAGTGCTGGCAGCCGTGCCAGTATTCTCAACACATTGAAAGCCACAGAAATGCTTGATTCTAAACCCACCCTACCAGCAGGTATGCTTTCCACGTATGAGCTTGTTGGCCTGGTGGTTCAGCTCCCCGCCTCATAGCAACGAATATGTTAACCGACACATCGCCTGCTAGAGATCCTTGCCACCATTCTTGATTATCTCCCCGTTGCTGATCAAATCCGATGCGCCCGCGCTTGCCATCTTCTCCGAGAGATGGTATATGATGATACGCGATGGGTTTCACGACTAAAGAGCATGGGATGTTGGGATGAGGCTGAGGCCCGTCGTCGTTTTGAGGAGGCCGTTCGACGGAGGCGTGAAGCTGCTGAGCGTGCGAAAGCGGCTGCCAAGCAGGCCAGTAATCCTGTCGAGACGCAGCCAACTACGACGACGCTATTCGACGCATCTTTGGAAGAGGAAAAGGAAAAGAACTCCCGTACTGCCTCTGGCCTGCGTGATGGGTTCGAAACCATGGCAATAGGATCGTCAGCGAACAAGGCGGCCGAGGATCCAACATTATATCTCGAGGTCTTCTCCCGAGTAAGGAGCATACGTGGGGGTGCAAGACAAGAGTATGGCAAGATCTATGGTGCGCTCGCGCCGTTCTATCATGATCTCGTACGTGCAAAGAGCCATGCCGAACCTATCATGTTCCAAGCCTTCAGAGATCCCGAGAAACAAGCTCAAATGCTAGCGAATTTGCGACGCTTCGCCAGGAGCGACTGGGCACCTGGCTGTCACCTTCGTGAGGAAAAGCTCTTGTCTATGGCCGGCATCTTCGAGAGCGCCGTGCTGCGGGAGTTTGAGCAAGGCTATGAGTTTTGGGATGTTGATGGCAGGATGCGTCGGTATGCTCATGTTCTTCACACATTAGGCGGTTCAACGAGCGGCGTTGATCTCTTCATTCAGAAGCATCCAATATTCAGCGACCGCGAGCTGATGCTAAATTCGATTGATTGCCTTAACCAAGCGCCGGAAGACGACATCTCTCTAGAACCCTCAAGACTCTTCTTTGAGATGTTGCTAGCCAAGGTCAACGAACAGGCCTCGGTCATTGAGCGGATATTTCCCGAAGCAGCCAATGTGTTTTGGGTGTTCATAGAAAAAGTCAGAGAAGACATCATTATGGAATATGCGACACCACTGTTTGACGAGGCACATGAGCGAAGCATGCTTCCATATCTTAAAGCCATGTCAGGCGTCTTTGAGCAGACTATGCTCTTCTTTCAATCCCTCACGCCCCCCAAAGACTCGACACGAGATATCAAGGAGATGGCCAGGGAGCTCTCTCTTCGAGTATTTGAACCACATCTCGACCTGTATCTCCAGGCTGAACTGGACTATTTTACAAACCATGCCGACTCAGAAGTGTCAAGTTGGGAGAAGAAGTTGTCGGAGGAGGATTCCACAATAGAATCGTTCTACATGTCCAATATCAACCGTTCTGCCGACAAGAAGGATTTCCTGAGCTCCTTCAGAAAGGTTGTCATGATGCCTGTCACTGCCCTGCCCAGCTTTCCCATCGGCTCACCGTTTGCTACAACCAAACCTTCACCAGCCGCCGCGTCAGTGGCAGCGACACCCTCGGCACCAACATCGACAGAAACAAACGGGTCTAGTCAACTGACACCACAGCCCTCAAGGCCTGAGACGCCGGGTTTGGGAGGAATAGGAGGCAGAGTTAGCCCGCTACCAGCCCAAGCTCCGACCGATGAGCTTGCAGCCAAGGCAGCCATCATGACATCAAAGCTGGAAGGCATCAAGTCCCTGTTCAGTATCGAAGTCGCACTGAATCTTGTCCATGCAGCCAAGACTAGTCTGGGACGTGCAGCCGTCTTCATCGAACTAGGGGGACAAGCTGGCGGTGAGGCCCGAGAGCAGTG
This sequence comes from Fusarium penzigii, assembly GCA_013623535.1. Classification (NCBI taxonomy): domain Eukaryota; kingdom Fungi; phylum Ascomycota; class Sordariomycetes; order Hypocreales; family Nectriaceae; genus Fusarium; species Fusarium penzigii. The sequence continues at coordinate 20,929 of JABFFC010000345.1, forward strand.
CGCTACCATGTTCGTTGTATTGCTGCGAATTCTGGGACAAAAACACGTCAAGACTGGGTTTGACAAAGCTGTTGACCATCTTTCACATTACAACCCACGGGAAGTCAGTGATCACAACAAGCAAGGCGTGGCACCACTTGTCACGTTCATAGAGCTAGTCAACGTTGGTGATCTCATCTCACAGATGATTGACGTTTTCTACGAGCAGCAACTTGCGACGCCCAAGATCGCTGATCGAAATGATTTCTTAGACCCAGCTGGTCTGGCCAAGAAAAGATTCGAGCAGATGCTTGATGAGAGTGTCGCCGCCGGGTTGAACAAGGGCATCGACGTGCTGATGGACGAGGTCGAGTATCTGCAGGCAACAACACAGCTACCTTCAGACTACAACCCACCTCCATCGATGGCGACATCGTCCTCCGCCTTTGGAGCCGCTTCGATGAGTTCTAGCGCGGCCGAGAAATCTGCGGTGCCGGCGGAGCCAGACATTGGCCCAACTGCCACTGCGAAGCGCATCGTCGAACTTGTCTCGTCGCATACGGACATGCTCATCGGTACAACTGACAAGTCTATGCTTGACGTGTTCAATGGTGAGGTTGGTCTTAGGCTGTTTACCGCGATATGCAAGCACCTCAAACGTCAGCGGATCAGCACCGACGGTGCCATCACTCTCATTGCCGACATGAACCTTTACTTCTCATACATCCGAACTCTGCGCAACCAGGATTTGCTCGCATACTTTGCCGCTTTGCGGGAACTCAGCCAGGTTTTCCTCATCGATCCCAGGCACGCCAAGGAGATGGCGACGGTGATCGCGGATGGAGATCGTTTTGGGGGTGTGTTTCGCGCAGAGGAGGTATATGAATATGCCCAAAGGAGAGCAGACTGGTACCAGGTGCGCAAGAGTGTAGAGAGGGCCATGTATGGAATGGAGTGTTTACTCATGTAAGAACTAGCTAGAGGGCGTTCATAACCGTTGGGTCTTGAGGTGTTTGTCATATCGATACAAGAGCGATTTTGCATAAGATACTTCTTGGAAAGACGGAGCGACTTGATTCATAAGCCAATAGAAAGATTATTCAGAACGCGTCATGTGTTTGCACGGAAGGATAGTTGTTTGCATACATCTATCTAAATAGTCCAGTTGTAGTGCTGTAAAAAACAGCACCTATATTCCAAATATTATCATCAAACGCCAGATACCAAATGCCCGGTTTCGTTGCACATCCTGCATCTACTTGTTCTGTAGCTGAATCTCTGTCCTCGAATCATCGTCTCACATGCCTCCGAAGTCGAGCTTTCGAGCAACTTTGGATCCTCTATCATCATCGTTGATACCTTGCCGGCGCTTCAGGTCGGCACCCATCTTCTCGTCGGCGGAGGCACCGCCCTTCTTGGGGAGGTCGTGCTTTCGTGTGGGTTTAGGATCAGAGTGCCAATACCGGTGTTCCAGCATGCCACGAGCGGTAATACGCTTCTTGGGATCCAGGATGAGGGTTTTCATGAGAAGATCTACGCCATCGGGACCGACGGTACCGAAGCGCATCTCGTACCAGTCTTTGCCTTTTACGGGATATTGGCCGGGAACTGTGTACCCGGAGAGCTTGGTGACACCCGGCCAGTTGTCCTCGGTGGGCGTGCCGATGGCTTCACAGACAAGACGCACCTGGTCAATATCTGTGTTGCCCGGGAGATATGGCGCTCGCATAATGAGCTCAGCGAAAACAGTACCCACTGACCAGACATCGACGGCGCCGCTGTAGTGCTTTGCATCGAAGAGAAGCTCAGGAGGCCGATACCAGCGAGTGATGACACGTGAAGACATGAGTTGATGGGGGTCGGCAAAGCTCCGCGCAAGACCGAAATCAGCAAGTTTGACCTCACCGTCTGCAGCAATCAACAAGTTGTTCGGTTTGATGTCACGGTGTAGGACAAAGTTCTCGTGGCAGAACCAAACCGCACGGGTGAGCATCCCCATCCAGGTTTTGATGTCTGCGGCACCATAACGAACATTATCTGTGTCACGGATAAGCATCTCCAGGTCACCCCGGGGGAGATACTCGAGGACGAGGTTGAGGTTCTGATCTTTGGAGGAGAAGACGGAGAGCAGAGAGATAATGTTTGGGTGTGATAGCTCCTGCAAGTGCTTGAGTTCACGGACTGCATCCGGGGCCATGCCTTCATCATACTCCTTCTGAACCTTGATCTTTTTGATAGCAACAAGAGTGGATGGCTTGGAGCGGAGGTGGCCAAGGAAGACGATGGCGTAAGTACCTTCACCCAGCTTCTTGCCTATGAGCGCATTAGTCTTTGTTATTAACACTGAGCATCCCCTTTTGGGGGGAAGACATTACCTTTCACATATTTGCGCTTCTCCTCGTCATTCATCTGCTCGGCGAGATCTAGAGTTGCAGGCACAGCTGAGGGCTGGGAAACAACAGCCTGGGCAGCAACAGGCCTAGGGGTGCCATTGGAAGATGAAGTTTGACCAGATGTGACGTTCTTTAGTGGCGACGAGATGGCGCGAAGAGTTTGTGGCTGCTTCTGTAGACTCTCGGACGTATGGGTTACCACAGGCGAGAGAGCCATGGTGGATGGATGGAAAGATGACGGGTGTGAGTTGAGTACTTGCGAACGGCGTTCAAAGAGTCGGCTACGCGATGCTGACGAATAACATTGAAAGAAGAAGAAAAATAAAAATAAAAATAAAATAAAAAGAGACAAACGAAAGATAGGGACTGTTGTCTCTATTTCAAATCAAGTTGAACTGAAGAAGCAAATATGAGTGAGTTGGGGCTATGGCCACAACCCTTTGTGCCTTTTTCCAAGTCTAAAGTTGAAGATTGGGGGATGAGGTAGGTAGTAGTCATGGTTCACATAGACCAACTTAGTAACATGGTGGTACATGCTTGGGTCAAGCGCTTATCGTTATCGATTGCTGATGATAGTCGGGCAATCGGCGGCTGATCTGCCGACTTGGGAATTCCGACCAGTGTACTCTGTACTTCCTGCCCATCCGGCTCCTGGGAAGTGCGTATTAGCTACAAACCCAAGTAATTTTGCAACATCCGCTGTTAAGCTGCGACTGGGGCTCGCGTTCAACCTCGTAGACTACATCTACTACGACATTGTTTGAGGGCTAGTAGGGAAACGAACCTTATCGTAGGACTCATTCACTGGTCCCATTCTGCGAGCTCAAGATGTTCACTTACACGACCATGTCCTTGCTGATCGTCATCCGTGGTTGGATTTGAGCCTTCAGTCCTTGAATGCCAACAATACTGTGATCCCATTCAGGCCTAGAGTACGTCGCGTTCTCGATGGCTTGACCAGCCGGCAGAACCATTGAGTTTGATAGAGCTGCAACATGTCGGCCCTTCAAGCTATAGCTATAGCTTTATCGTGAGCTCAACAGAGCAAGTTTAGCTCGACTATTTGAGGGCGATGAGGAGAACTTTGACCGCCACAATGCAGCCAGAAGCTCTGTTAAATCAACGCATCATCACGATATTATGTTATTGTAACATGGGCTGACAAGGTGTCCTGAATCTCGTCCAGAATCAAATCTCCAACCTCGGGACAACAGGATACTCGGCTGTTTTGCGGTGTTTGTCATGGACAATGGTATTACTCTCGACTCAACATGACGATATGGAGACCCTCCAGGTTGTTTGTTCAAGGCTGGTCAACGCATCGCGTCTGGCGCGTTCCTGGCTTTGCCAACAATCTTATCACCAGGATGGGCTGGGAGTGTGTTATTTTGAGCTGCTCAGGGCGACTGGTCATATACTTGACGTGAAATATCTATTTAAACTCCGTCTTTGTCCAGGTTCAGAGATTCTACTACCTCTTGCTTCATCCACCAGTCTCTCGTTTCATAGCTACTAAGCTGAACCACACATTCGTTACTACCCCCTCTTGAACAGTTTTCACCATGAGATTGTCCATCGCCGTTGCTGCGCTCTGCGCTGTGCCGGCTCTGGCCACACCCATCATCTCGTCCTTGAAGGACGCTGAGAAGGGTGTTGGCTACGACGGCAAGGATCGTTCTGACAACCGCAATGAGAAATCAGAGTGGAAAGATGACCGATACGGTGCCAAGAAGCAGGATAACTATGATGATGATCATGACCGATACGGTTCCAAGGACTATGATGGCGATCACGGCGATGACCGTGACGACAAGCATCACGATGAGCATGACGATAATGAGCACAAGCACTATCACAACGCTCATTACAAGCACTCCTACAAGCACCATCACCCCCACTATCATGCGCATCACCACCACCACAAGTACCCTCAAGCCAAGAAGCTTGACGATGCCACCCTGAACGATGAGAACCTCTGCAGCAAGCTCCATCGCTACGCAGAAAAGGCCGACTACATCACTGGCCTTGTCAAGAACCTCTACTGCGATAGTGGAGACAAGTACTGTGGTGAGGAGATCCGCAAGGAGCTCTACTACTTCGAGTTCGACCTCGACATCTTTGACCACTACATTGATTCCGCGACGCGGGACAAGTGCCTCACTTGCCCCCAGGAGGACAAGGTTGCCGATTGCTACCAGACTGTGAGTTACCGATGAGCGTTTGCGTGAGATCAAATTTTGGGAGTGCTGATAGAATGCTTGTTAGTATGCTACCTCTGTCGTTCTCTTACTCAACGTTATCAAGGACAAGAGCAAGTACCTTGAGGGTGAGGTTGATGAGTTGGTTCTCACCGCTGTCAACAGCTTCCGCTCAGCCGACGCTGTAAGTAAACTCGCGGCTGCCACCGAATGAGATATTGAGTATTGGTTGAGGGCTAACACGAGAGGCAGACTTTTGTTTACGAACTGGGCCGTCGCTTCCACTGCAAGGAGCACCTTGAGACCCTCATGAAACTTCAAGGTGCAGCCGATGGCAGCACCAAGGGTAGCATCCGTGAGGCGTTTGTCCAGTACACTGCTCTTCCTCTCATCACCGGCGACAACTTCAAGGGTCAGGACGTATCCGACCTGACTTCACCTGAGGGCAAAACGCACGAGAAGAGAGCTACTGAGACCGAGACTGAGACCGAAACCTCTGAGAACAAGAACAGCGCGAACAACAAGGATGACAACAAAGACAACGACAAAGACTATGACGATGATGAGGATAGAGTTTTCCGACACGAGCACACTCACTCCCACAGACATGGCCACCACCATGTCCATGAGCATGGGCACAACCACACCCACAAGCACTATCGGATTCAGGAGGGCTACCACGAAGAGGATGCCAGTGCCGAGGGCAACTCGCACCACCAACATGACGGCGACTATCACAGCAAAGTCTACGGCCCTCAGTACCACGACAGCGAGCATGACGGCCATAAGAAGCACCATGGTGACGAGTACAACCATGACCGTTCTGAGGATGACCGCCACAATGATTATGACCATGACTATTACAATCACGATGGTGACCACTACCGCGATGATAGCCATGACGATTATCACCACAACGGCGGAGGTTACAAGCACGATGATGATGACTCCATCGTACACAAGCACGACGAGTATCACTACGATGATGACAGCCGCGACTACAGCCACGGTTACAAGCACAAACATCACGGCCGTGCTGAGCCCTCCAAGTCCAAGAAGGTCAAGAGTGACGACAAGGAGTCTCGAAAGGATTATGATGATGAGAAGTCTAAGAAATATTCGGACAAGAACTCTGACCGCAGCTCCAAAAAGGTCGAAAAGAAGCCCAGCAAGAAGTCTGATCATGATTCCAAGGACTCTGACAAGAAGTCTGACCGTGACACTAAGAAGGAGGTTGAGAGCGAGTCCAATAAGAAGTCCAATCGTGATTCCAAGAAGGAGTCCAACGACAAGAAGAATGGTCGCGACTCTAAGAAGGCCAACAAGTCAAGCCGTGGCCTCGCCGAGCCTGTTGATAAGGAGTCCAAGGAGTCTAAGGAGTCTGGCAAGTCTGACAAGTCTGACCACAAGTCGGAACAGGGTTCCAGCAGCAAGTCAAACAACAAGTCCGACGACGAGTCTGACAAGGAGGACCGAAACGACTAAGTTCAGGGAAAGACCTCCACCAACCAAGTTGTTTTGCTCGATTCTGTCTTAATATCTTGATGTTCTTTCTCATGTGGCTACTTGGTATGATAAGGAGTTAAGACTAGGGACTGTTGCGCCGAACAGGCACAGGATCGACCAAGACGAAGAGGAGTCATATCCGAACAGTTGAAGAAGTTGTATGGTTATGAAAAAGCTGCTATTCGCACAACAGAAGAAGTTTGAATAGATAGGGGTTGATGAATAAAGGAGAAAGCTTATACAACTGAAACCTGGAGTTCGGGTTACTGATCACGTCGAAATGTGAATAGTACATGTCCACGATACTTGTAGCATTGTGCCCCTCGACTTAAAAACCTCGCACTTTCAACTTCACATAAATTAATTTCGATTTTTTTCTTTTTTCTTTTCTAAACGTGTTCAAGTCCTAGGTTACTCCTGGCCATGATGGACCAGGTGTGAGATATCGCAAGTGTAGTAGTTATAGTAGTAGTATAGTGGTAGATGAAGTTGGTGATGTAATTGTAGCTAATACACACAGATAAGTGACGTCATGCTTCCTTGCACCCACAGTACAGAATCGTTGAAATTTTGCTCCTTCGTTTCCTTTTTTTTTTTTTTTTCCGTCTCTCTCTGTCACCTCATGCTCATACCTCTACTACAACAACACTGCACCAAGAGTATTATTACAGTCGAAATAATCAGTACAATCTCAATATCTTAGAGTTTGCTATGCTATACATGTTTAATTCTAACCTAAGATCTTTCGGGCCGGAAGTTCTGCAATGTCGTATTTAAGTAGTAAATCGCATCTCTAACCCCGATGTCGCATTAATCTAATCTTATCAAGATGAGGTTTAATTGACTGTCAACCGTTGAATGGCTTATATTTGTATTCTTGTGTCAAATTTATTCTGGCTGAAAGTTGTACCAAGACTAAGCCATTCTACAGAGTATTGTGGTTAACCTGAGTACCTGATTACTAACCTCCCACTGACTTGCTTGTGAAGTTTCAACGACATTGTCGCAATCTGCGTGGCTTGGATGTGATACAGGAGAGTCTCGGCTACTCAAAGAGGTTGCAAGTTTCTTCGCATTAGAGTGCTGACCTCGCATTTAGGTCATCCGGGTTCGATTTTTTTTTTTTTTTTTTTAATGGCGTTCTGTAGTCTGTAGTCTGCATTGACGAGTCCGTTAACTCCAGTCTCCAGATGATGCATCCCACTCAGGCAGGTTCAAGACTTGGACGCGTCGAATGTACTGTAAGGTGGCCGCAGTCTTGGCAGGGCTTTCAAGGTGTCTGCCAAGGAAGTTTAAGAGCACCCCCATCTAAATCATCGTACTGTGTGGCACTGTACTGTACTGTATAGTACAGTGCCATAGACACAAAGGCATCCATCATTCTAAGCACGGTAGGTAAGTATGTACCTAATGATTCATTCTCGCATCAACACCAACACCAACACCAACACCAACATCAACATCCTCCTACCTTGTGTGACATATAAGTTAATTTGCCCACTGCCCTCCTTTCCCTTCTCCGAGTCCCCACTCAGTGTCCTATTTGAGCACGGCAATCGAACGAACAAACAAACCCGGGCCACTTGCCGCAGCTATTTTTCGGATATAGCGACCAACCACTACACCAACAGAAGCATCGCTCACTGAATCACTGTGCAGTACAGTACCAGTACGTCACGGGCCACAACAACTCTCCGAAGCATCCGAGATCTTCGACAATAACGTGGCCCGACTAAGCCATCATCCGCCTAGCTCTCCCGGCCGAGAGAAAGCCAAAAGAAAAGGAACGAAGGCTTGGGACTGAGTGGATTCGCAAACGACGTAATTAGTGCGACTCGTCGATCCTTGCGTGTCTTCCTCCTACTATACCTGTACCTGTGCGGTATTGGTATTATTCAGGCTTTTTCGCTTTTTTCTATTTTATTTTCTTTTTTATGATGACTTCTCCCCCCACCATACATGCCCACTCGCATTTATATTTCGTCTCTTGATCGCCGTATCTTAGATCTGCCCTTCTCCAAGACCGACCAGACTTGCGTTCCCAGTGACATACTCACTCACTACCAGCTGGAGCCGTTGCCCACCCTGGTCTCTTGCTTGTCCATCCATCTCGCCTTGGTCGCGCCATTCTGATCTGATACTCGATCAGTTGTGTTGAACCTCGACATCACCACATTGCATTCTATTTCATAGTACGACTGCAAGTCACCAATTTACAGGAACCTACAGAAGACCCAGATATTTTCCTTTACAATGGCTGCTCGTGGTCTACTATCATATTGGGTATGTTTCCCTGTCTTCCCGTTCCTTTTCCTCATAATCTTCCCTTTGACTAACTGACCCCCTCTATAGTGGTTTCCCGTCATCTCAAGTGTCATATGGCTTGCGATGCTTCTCGGCCTTCTTCTTGGCTGGATCGTAGGCAAAGATTCTCGCCATCTGCCAACTATGAACTCTGCTGCCAAAATTGCCTACATCAGTCACATTGGCGCAACCAATCTCCAACCTCTCTTTATCGCCGGCTGTGTTGGCACTGCCGTCTTTCTCGATTTGGCTTTCCTCGCCGAGCGTTGGCTGCGACACCAAGGCCGCCTTGTTCCCAACACCTCTCTCTCTCAGAAGGTTGTGTCCATGCTTAGCATTGTGTGCGCTCTGGTTGGCACCGTCGGTTTGATCTGTCTGTCCATCTTCAAGACAGGCACCTACACAAGGGAGCACAACATCTTCCTCTGTCTCTTCATTGGTGGATACTTGTTCTCCGCCTTTTTCATCTGCTGGGAGTATCAGCGCCTCGGAATTAGTATGTCTGCTCTTGAACCCCTTCTGCTACCATACTCCACTCCTTGTACTGACAATAAATTCTCCCAAAGGGTATCGAGAGCACCGCATGATCCGCGCTTCCTTCTGGGTCAAGCTGGCCTTCATCGTTATCGAAGTCGCCCTCCTCATCTGCTTCGGCGTCTTCGGACGCCTCAAGATGCGAGACACCGCCGCCATCTTTGAGTGGATCGTTTCTTTGGTCTTCACCTTCTACGTTTTATCCTTCGTCATCGATCTTTACCCGGCCGTCCATACTAAGAGTCCCGACGCCAGGTACCCTAAGCCTATACCTTCAGCACTTTCTGCCTCTACTAGTCCGCGTGAGACGGATGGCAGTTTTGACAATGTTCATAGTGCCCACTACGGTCGAGACGATGTCGAGATGCAACAGAACGGACGCAACGGACGCATTGCTCCAAGCAACTTCTAATCTCGTCGGTTCGAAACTCAAGCCATTTAACGGCACATTCCCTTGCTACTATTTGCAAGGGGACTGGAGAGAAGACTCAACAATAGAGCCTTCCTCTAGTACATCAAAACTAATCAAACCCGGAAAGAGAGAAACGATCGATTTTCTAATCTCTTGTTCCTTTTCATTTCTGTTCTTCTTTTCCTTCGTGGCATTTCTTGGCGAGGCGTTGGGCAAGGTCAAAGTTGGTGTTTTACAATCGGAATAGAACCATAATCAGAAACTGCACAAGCGGTCAGTTATTAGTTGGTGTGTCTATACAGACCACCTATATATGTGAGGTTCAGATAGATGCTCATAGGAAGACATGACAATGACCGCGTTTACCGTTTATGAACAGTTGACATAGATTTACAACATGGACGACCCCTACAATGATATAAAAGTATATCAAGTGTTCTGGTGCAACGAGAAAGTGTGTAAAATATCAATCGAATTTGCCTGACCATTAATTCACAGTAAACCCGTGCTGAGGTTCGATGACAATGCTTGCATGTCCTATCACTGACAAGTTCCCAAAAGCGATCATAAATCTATAACGCATAAACTGGCATGACAGTAATTCCACCCATTGTAAATATCTCTGCCCTCATCATCATGATTGCCCCCTAACGCCCCCTAACGCCCCCAAACTGTCCCTTATTGGTCGAGGTTCTCACGAAATCGAGAGTCTCGAGTAGGGCTATGGCTGTTGCGAGTTTTGGCAGGGTCCTCAATAACAGGTGGTGGAGTGATAACTGCTTCCCGGGCGTCACTTATCTCTCTGTCTTCCAGAGAGCTGACAGGACTAACACCTCGTGAATCTTGGGATGTGCCACGGCCGTCCACCTCTGTGTCTCTGCTCCTCCCCGCTAGGGCCACATCGCGCATACTGGAAGGACGGTTCTCAAAGCTAGTCGTGCTGTGGTTCGCCTCTGATCCGCGAAGGGCAGCGCCTCCAATAAAGCTTCGTCTCTTCTCGCCATGTCTCTCATTGTCCTTCTCCCCAACTGACTTTCCTCTGGAAAACCGATTCTTGATCCATCCTTTAACCTTTGAGGTTGGCGAGACAGGTGACTCGCCTGCTTTACTCTGTTCGTTATCTGCAGTGTTTGTGCTGGTCTCGGTAGGCACTGCAGCTGGTTGCTCGCTAGGCCTGGGGGCATCCTGAAATTCTTCATCGTCGGAGTTGCTGGAACTCTCATCGGTATCGACGTCACCAGGGGTTGCAGCGCTGGCTGCCTTCGATCTTCGTTCGGTCTCTTTAGCAAGCCGCTTCTCCTCAGCCCTTGCTGCCTTCTCCTCGGCTTTCCTGGCCTTATACTCCTGCTTTTCTTGTTCTGCAGGACATGATTAGTTATATGTTTGATCAGCAGACTATACTCATTGATGTACCTTTGAGCTTATGGTGGATGTCTTTAATCTCCTTTTCGCGGGCCTTCTTCTTCTCCTGCTCTGCTTTGCGCGCTTCCTCCTCCGCCTTCAGTACAGCAAGCCTCTGTCGCTCCATTTCAGCCTTCTCGTTAATATCGTCCAGCACGGGCTGCATGCGCTTGGCTGCTATCACATCAATCTCGTGCGGATCCATATACCGGCCACCTCCAATGTCAATCTTGCCTTTGTGCTGCGTACGGGTCTCATGGCTTGCGTTCGCCGCCTGTTGTGCTTTGATCTCCCAATCGCTTAGCATTGTAGGATTTACCTGCCCAGTCTCGTTAAAGACTTTCTGATCCATACCCTGCAGGCGTGCCTTGACATTCCGCTGTGCAACTGCAAGTAATGCGTCACGATCCTGCTGGCGCTTCTTCTCGTCTACCTCGGACAGTTTATCAGAAAACAATGACATCTGTTGTCGAATTCTCTCGGATTGTTGGCGATCACTGATGTCTCCGTCACTAGAGGACCGACGTCGCAACTTGGATGTCAACGAAAATCGATTTCGGGGAGAAGAAGGGGGTTGGTTGCCATAGTAAGACTGCATCTCTCGGTTCTTTTGATGCTCATCCTCGATTTTTGCCAGGCGCTCCTGTGCTTGTTTGTAGGCAGCATCTTGGAGGTTGACGTATGGTTTTGGCTGCGCTGTGCCGGACCCCTGACCCTGAGTTTCTTTCGCCTCGTCGATAAGCTTCTGTTGTTGCAAGTACATTTTCCGTGCCATTGCAACAGCAGTTGAACGCAGCTTTTCGTTGTTTTGTTGCTCGTCAACCTCTGGCTTCACGGGTGGATTGGAAGTGAACATGTTACGGGTCATGGTAGTAACGGAAACAGCACCAGCATTTGAGGTAGTCTTAGGTTTGAGACTGGCACTATGCGCCAATGTAGCGCCGCTCAAAGCATGGGTTCGCGGACCAGGCTCAACTAAGGGCTGTTCCTCAGCAGGTACCGTTGGCGTCGACCGAGATCGACGCCTGGTGGTCGCCATGGCACCTTGTGCAGCAGCAACAGACTTTTGTCTCTGAATTGCTGTGTTAGATGTTGTTGATGGTGTTTGTCGCACTGAATTTGATCGGTTGGTATTGAAAGCCTGAGTTGCAGCCGAGTTTCCCCAGCCTTCATGAATGTTCTTTGTGTTAGGTGTGACTGGTTTACTGGTTGAGCTTGCGGCGAGAAGCGCAGCTTTGTGTCCGGCAGTGTTGGAGGTTGGTTTCCATGGCGCAGCCATCTTGTAATCTTTGGCTAAAGCAGCAGCAGCAGATGCTGAAGAAGTCCTGTCTGGCTTCCAGGGCTCAATCGTCTTCTTGTTAGACCATCCGAGTGATGCGGCAGCACTTGCAGCGGCACCATCAGGGCGAAGACCGGGAGAAGGATAGCTGGGAAGGTCGCGGGGATCCGCATATTTGAGCCGCCCAGCTGTGGACACTACCATGGTATCAGGATCCTTTCAAGGGCAAGCAAGAATATTTTGGAAACGTGGATCAGCAGGCTACATACCTGGGGCTGTTGTGGGCGGTGTTTGAATCATGCTTGGCTACTGGGATGCCGCAGGGGGTTGGATATTGGATTATCGCCAGTTATCGAAAGAAAAAGCCCGACCCTCTCGTATTTAATGCAGGTGAGCGACGTGGAACTGACGGAGTGACGGAGCTACTCTAGGTTTACGTCGGGGCGGCGTAGAGATATGATGGTATTTGTTCTGACCGCAGGTTCAAGGATGCTAGACCACTAGAACCAGTGAATAAGCGGATGTTGTTTCGGAATATTTGGGATAATTTATCGCATACATATGGGTGAATAATGCTTGAGCGAGCTGTCGGGCCAAGGATGATGTACTGTATGGATTGACAGCTATGTAGGTAGGGGTGTCGCTGCAAGGTAGTATGTAGAGTAAGGACGAGAGATGGAGAGCGGAGGAGCGGGGTGAGATGATACGATAGGACAAGGAGAGTAAATAGAGAGAAAGCATGCAAAATAGAGAAGGCGAAAGCAAGTTTTTATTTCAGACCTGATAATGACGATGATGCTGGTGGGATGTGGGAGGGGAATATACCGTACATCTACCAAAATAGAGTGTCTACGTTAGTTAGCGTCTTTGATTAATGTCCAAGTCTGGATCGTTGCATCGGTTAGTTCTGAGACCTGAGGCTCATCACCAAATGCAATCGATGGCGCTTTCCTTTTTTACGCTTCGCTTTACGTCAGGGTAACTTTTACCAAACATCACATGAACCACAGACCACCAATTCATTCCACAGAGAAGAGAGAGAAAATGATACGGTACCGGAAAGAGCTTCCCCAGAGAGTGGCAGGTCTTGACGTCATTTAGTCCGTGGCGATGATCTCAGGTCGCATAGACTAGACTGAAAAGGGTGAAGCTTATACAGTGCACTTGTGCAAGTATCAGCTACGATGGGTTCGCCTGTCTTGATCCCGGTAGGCTGATCAATCCTTGTCTCGCCATCATATTTCTTCACCTGCCATAACCTTGGGAAAGGACAAGACATAAGTTATGTCAAGTTGAATTAATAGCAGAATTTAAGGTATAAAAGCATATTGCAAAGAGTCTGCTAACACTCGTCAACAGCCGTGTCACGATTGGGGTCTGGCCAGGTCTTTCCCCCCCTTTCTTTTTCTTTTTCTTTTTCTTTTTCTTTTGGATATTTATATATGCTACCTATGGAGGAGACCCTTGCACCATACCATAGGCATAGACTTTACCACATCCTATGCCCCCGTTATGCACTGTGCAACCATACAGTACACTGCCCCCCACCAACTATCGCGCCTTACCTGAGCTAAGAAAACCCTCCCTAGCTGACTAGAAACACAATCCCAGCACTTGCTAAAGATATCACAGCTTCACCAGCACAACGGGAGTTCACATTTTGTTGCTATAACAAAGATAGCATATCCTCTTTTTGGTCTTCGTATGATATATGTTGCTTTAAGCCTCCACTTTTGAGAAAAGAAATATCTTCCAAGATCCTTGTATGGAACTGTTTGATTTGATGTTTAGGTTGGGCAACATCAATCATGTCCTCAGGGGACAGTATCCAACTGACACTTTGGAATGCCTGACTAGTGTACTGCGCTCAGATCTTGAATTGGGATCGGCGTTAGCTTTACACTTTTATATGTCATCATCATCATCTTGAACAAAAACTTCTTTCGGCAGTCCGCTAGGTACCGGCTGTTAATCAAGAGACTAGGGAAATTGTTCCGATCGCTGCCTTCGTTTCAGGGTTCTACTATTGACAAGACCGGCAATCAATTAACCCGGTCCGACGACCCAATTGTGAACTATTACCATAATTTTGTGCTCTTCGGCCTACCTAGTATACTCTAATTCAACGTGATTATACACCCAAGCCACTGATTGTTTTTCGAGACCGTGTCATGTCTGCTTCTGGTCGTCTGCAAAATGTGCTGAATTTTCGCGATGTCGGAAAGACGGTGAACGATTTTCTAGGTACAAGGTACTGTCAAATGAGGAGTTTCTCTTCTCTCCTGCCTTTCATATGCTAAGCTTCAACAGGAGATTACGTGAAGGAGTCTTTTATCGTTCTGCGAGACCAGGTAACCATATATAACTCTACCATGTCTTAATCCGATCATGTGAACTTACCATACATCGACAGATGAGGCGAGTCGAGAGGATAGAATCGTCATCGCGAGCCAGCTTGGCATAAAGACAGTATTGGACCTACGTACCAAGTAGGTTTATTCTATATCATATCCAGGGTGCAGTACCTCATTGACTGTGATACAGAACCGAGCACTTGAAACAGGCAGAAAAGCGTCAAGCCTTGGCAGATTCCCCTACTATACTACAGTCAAACAGAGCCTTAGCTGAACCATTGCATATTCCCGGCCTGGAGTACCATGATATCAAGATCACTGGTCGTTCCTTTGAGCGCTACTTATTAAGCCAGCTCTCATGGCTGGACTTTTTGTAAGAGCTTTCTTGAACCAGTCCGTTGCTCTACTATCTTAGATGTGTGCTGACGAGGCATATCTTAGCCGCGTAATCATCTTCTTCATCTTTGGCTATCGCACCCAAGCCATCGGCATCATTGGGCAGCGGGTCATGATCCCTCGTGGGTTGGTCGGGCTAGGCCTAGACACATTGGACCAGTCTACAGCAGAGGTTCGCAAGGCCCTGCTGCTATATACCAATGCATCAACACTCCCATCATTGGTTCATTGCACACAAGGGAAAGACAGAACAGGTAAGCAACTCCTAAGCACACCCGACACCTTTATCACAAATAGGGCCCAAGCATTGATCTTCTCCTTAACAGGTCTCATCTGTGCCTTGGTTCTCATGATTCTCAATGTGCCATTGCCAGCCATAGAGCATGACTACACCTTGAGCGACGAGGCCCTTGTATCTGAGCGAGAGGAACGACTTGTCGAGATCCGCGAAATCGGGTTGTCGGATGAGTGGGCGGACACGCATCCCGAATTGATAGTCAGTCTTGAGAAACATCTCATCACCCAATATGGTGGGCTGAATGGGTATTTAGATGGCATTGGTTTCGGGGATGAGGACCGAGCCAGGGTTCGCGACACCCTGTTGTATTAAGCACAACTCTCATTCAGTATATACCAATCGCAATTTAACGACGTCTTATTCTCTATTTCTTTCTAAATCGGCCTTGGAGCCAGCATCTATACATCTTGGTCTTCTCAGCTCGGTTCACGAGCAAACGTCGATCAACTCCTAAGTTCTCGATTGCAAACCGGGGTGTATGGGCCTCGACAGCTGTTTCTGACCCGGCGTCACTGTCTCCGACTGCTTTGCGTGCTTCCTCAACTACCTTGCCAGACCAGATGTTGGCTAGCTGATCCTGGTCGAAGAAGTATACGCGAGTCCCGTCCCCACGAATGTAGAAGTTTTCGTCCAGATATCGGCCCTTGCGGAACCGGACCTGAGCAAGGTCGCCTCTTCCATAGTCTCGGAAGCAGACCAGGCCACCGGGCTTAAGAACTCTGTGGACGTTTCGCACGGCCGAGGCCCACTGATCAGGCGACAGAGCAGAAAAGATAAAAATCAGGATAGCGACATCTACGGATTCCTCTTCGAGGCCAGGGGGCAGTTCGTCACTGGTGACGTCCCACACGTCAGCCTGAATCGGCTTGGTATCGTAACCTTCTTGGCTACGCATGACTTCTACGGCAGTTTTAGAATAATCGCAGGCGTGCACCTTTAGCTGGGGATTGTTATTATTGGCCAGGATAGGAAATGCTGTATTGCCGGCACCAGCACCAATTTCAAGGATGACTTGGGGACCAGCATCCTTTTCAGTGACCTGGGCCAGGATGGGAAATTCTTGCTGTAACCATTTACGATTTTTGAAGAAATTGGAAGTGTTGTTCTTGTAAAACAAATTCCACCATCTGGCAGGTTCCAAACTGAATTTTCCTGAATCGCAGTTAGCAAAGTTGAACAGAACGGGAATGTTATCAACGACAAGAACGAAGGTGAGTGTGGTGTAATCAGATGGGAGCGAAAGAATTGAAGGTATAGTTTGTCTTCAGTAGGTTCAGATGAACTATGCATTGGTAGGTAATCATCATAAACACCGAGGTCATGCAGACCATGTTGAGGAAAGGCGAAATTGGAAATAAACGGGGCGAAACTTACTCTTTTCGAAGTCAGAAACAGGATGCTGTCGTTGTTTGGCATACTGCTGCTCAGCATACTCTTTATATGTATCATCAGTCTCGACATGATCCCAGGCATTGAACTCGTAGACATTATCTCCTTCGTTCAGGTACCGGCTACCAAACTGAAAAGGATCACTCCTCTTCAGGTTGTTGGCTGGGTCGTGTGAAAGATGAGGAGGTAACTCCTGCGTCTCCAATCCAGGCACAAGAGCTGGAGCAGTCTTCTCATTGTCATTGACATTCAGAGAAGCCATGGCTTGAGTGGGAATAGACTCTGGAGCTGCAACCGCTACAGTATCACCACTTGGCGTTGACGACGACATAGCGAGACGCTATGATCCAAGGAGCATGCACTTGCAAAGATGCAGGTGAAATGCCTTTCGCAGCACAGGTTTCGATGCTTTGAAGATGTGGTTGAAGGATGCACAAAGTTCGAGAATTTTTCTGCTCAGAGGAGCATTTTGTTCTTGATAAATGGGGTCTGTGGGGCTCTCTAGAAGCACACTATTGGCGGAATCTCCGGAATATGGACTTACTTTGCTGCCGAGAGACGGTCCTGCCCTGTTGAGGTCATCCATTAGACCTCGGTGGGTCCCTGCTAGGTCGGAAACGTACCTACCTAAGTGCCTGGATAGCTCCTGCTTAGTCATTTCATCTTGATACTGATCTCCCGTGTCCAGTTGTGCAGTCATTCTGTTGGACAACAAGCTTATTAGGTGACAGCCCATATCGACAACGCTTCTCGATCCCATCGTATTAGAACATCGCATCGACTTCCAAAGTTAAGATCGACTGGTCTGAGATTTCACAATGTCTCTTGCTCTCAATAAACCGCACGGTCGTTTGTCACCAACAGAAGCTCTGCAACTTGCTCATCAAGCTCCAACCATCTTGCTACGCAATCCCAAGGCCATCTCCTCATCACCACTTTCCTCGCTCTTCTCCTCGCCTGAGACACCCGAGTTATGGACAATTTATGACAATTTGATTATCTCATGTCTACAAACCGGTGACGACCAATCAGCGCGTCAATGCTTGGAACGACTAGTTCTGCGATTTGGTGACAAGAACGAGCGCATCATGGCACTGAAAGGCCTGGTCAAGGAGGCCGGGGCCTCGAACAACAACGAGCTCACCGAAGTGCTTAAGGAGTACGAGGATATTCTAGAGGCGGATGGTGCCAACATTGTATGGTTCTACAGCTAAAACAGTCTACAACTTAACCGGCTGACCTTTCTTAGCCTATCGCGAAACGCCGAGTTGCCTTGTTACGGTCAATGGGCAAGACTTCCGAGGCGATCACATCACTTGTATGGCTGCTCGAGTTCAGTCCCACAGATGCTGAAGGCTGGGCAGAACTGGCAGACCTATACCTGTCTCAAGGTCTTTATTCACAGGCCATCTTTGCCTTGGAGGAGGTACTGGTGTTGATACCTAATGCTTGGAATGTACGTGTATTCATCATCTCTGAAGTTCTTGTTGCTGATCCATCCAGATCCATGCCCGCCTTGGTGAGGTGTCGTTGATGGCAGCCAGTGGTGCGAACGAATCAACCCCTCATAAGCATCTGGCCGACGCAGTGAAACGATTTTGTCGAAGTATCGAGCTCTGTGAGGATTACCTGCGGGGCTACTACGGACTCAAGAAAGTTACAGATAGACTTTTGTCAAATGAGTCCAACAAGTCTAAGAAGCAACCTGATAGCGAGGATTTCTCCCTTCCACCACAAGGGACTATCGAGAAACTAAACCAGTTGGCTACGTTGAAGCTTGGTGAGGCTGTTCGAAGATACTCTGCAGGCGAAGCCCTTTGGCAAGGCTACAGTGCTGGCGAGATCGCAGCCGCCCAGGAATTGCTCGAAAGCACAACTTCGGAGATTGTACGATGAAGAAGGGAACAAGAGAGAGGGCCAGGTCCAGTTTTATTTTGCCTACTGTTAATGTTTTGGGAGGACCTGTCTCAAAGGGATATGTTATCACTTAATATGTTTGACTGATACCAACCTATCTTGATGTGTTTGATACGACACTGTTGTTCGATCTGTTTGCTTGGACCTTTGGTCGATTGGAACGGAGCTCTTCAAACAACGATTCCAGCGATGATGCTGGCGTTTGTATATCACCATGAGCCTTATGCGGGACAGAGTTAATTAGGACATAGCGCACATCAAACTAAGTAGCCACTTACCCTGCACTATTGGATTTGAAGAGCTGCAGGCAGTTGGCTGGTGATGGTGGCTGAAGCTCACGTCACAATGAGCTACTAACGTTAATAGTTAGAGATATATTTCACAGCGCACCTTTGGCTTGGCGTCTTAGATATCTCATACTGCATCAGTTTCGTCATCCTCCACCATCATTTTGCTATCTCTTACATCAGGGTCGCTTGCTTTGCCTGGAACCCATCCTTGCTATCAATCAACCTCGAGTTAACATCACACAATTCATTGCATCCTCCTCCCGGGGGTTGAAGCTATGGTCCATCAGGCCGCCAAAGCAATAGCGTCTGCCTGGAAAGTGATCCCTGGCCTGCCAGCCAAAAATGTGAGAGTTACAGTTAAATTCTATACTGAAGTCTTACACTTCACGCTGGGAGGTCTCAACACGGATGACAGCGATGCTGAGCTTGAGTTCGCTTCCGTATTCGTGGGAGACAAAGCTGTCGTCAATATCTATTTCACCGAATGTGAAAGCCCAGATACACTTGCCCCAGGATGGGTGTTGATTGCTATGGGAGCAGACGAATTAGAGGAATATTACCAAGCACTTCTGAAGGATGGCCAAGCGAGGATTACAGAACAGGTGGAGGATAAACCATGGGGATATCGGCAATTCACTATCAAGGACCCAGACGATAACAGATTGACGTTCTTTCGGTTTCTCAAAGAGGAACGTCCCGTGCACAAAGATGAGAAATGACTAGAAAAATTCTGAGGATCATTGATGCCAAATCCTTTGGTGGAGGGAGTAATCACATAGCCTGCAGAGAAGTCACAGAGAAGTCAGTGGCCATCTATTTTCGGGATATTGTCGGTGGCACGTCCAGCTCTGCCACGGTTGCTAGATGTCCTGTTTGGTGCATAAGCAATTCGATAACGTTGCTATTCTTAGGGCTCATTACATGTTCTGGGCCCATGTTGCAATGATAGAAGCTGCTATGAGCAAACCATAGTATATTTAATCAAACTGCATACCAGCAGGTAGCGCAGGCTGATTGAAGCTTTTTACCGAAGGATGTACTTCATTACATTCTCCATGTCAACCGAGTTCCCAATCAAACATACCGTTTGTGTTGAACAGTTCTACATAAGAAGCCCTACTGGTATGATACCAAGGGACTGGCAATCATCAATAACTAGGTTGTCTCAGGTGCGGATTATCATGGCTGCGTTAATAGTATCGTTGTTGGGTAGGAAGTATTCTTGTCAGGCTCGATTTAGGTATTTAGGCTCTACCTAGGAACAGCAACTACCAGGTGCTAGGTAGGCAGAACTCACCAAACGTTTGGCAGTTGGCAAGCACTTGGTAACTGGTACCAACCATCTTTTGATCATGCCTAGCTACTAGGTGAAGGTGTTGCAGTCTGCGCATACCTCAGGTGACGTCCCATTTGACAGTCCCTAGATCCCTAGGTAGCAATGCATCAACAAGAGGTACTCTGCAGACGGGAGCGAGTTTCGCCAACACCAAGTACCAAGACATTCGTGGGATGGGAATTGTCGGATGTACTTCTATTGTACGGGTTAGGCTAAGAGAACAAGTTGCCGGGACGTATAAGAATGAAGAGGTTCGTCAATATGCCAGAAACGTGAAAGCATATCCATTTTGACCTTCAGAGCTTTCTATCAACCCCCTGATTAGGAATTACACTTCACTTATTATATATCATACCTACCTTGCATTATTATCACTGACTTGTGTCACCGCACTAATTATATATAGGAATGGGTGTGTTTGATCGGATAGATATCTACGTTTGGTCCGTCCCGACTTCTACAAAAGGCTCGTCTTCTTTGCTATTTGAGGTTGAGCCTTGGCAATGATTTAGATTGGGTTAAACAATCCTGCATGGAGAAAGACATCTGGGAAGCGATCTGAGTATATCGTCTGGAGAGCGATCTTGACTAACACAGGAGCCAGGTATGGTCGACGATGCAGTACAAATCCACAGAACAAGTTGACCGAGTGTTGCAAATTCACCCGACCGATGACTCTTGAACTGGAAGATTGGCCACACAACTGCTTGAGGACAAGCGGACCGCATCTCTCACCATGAGGCAAGTAAAATCAGTAACACGTACGCTACCCGCACAATAATACCTGGCTACCTAGTTGTGATGTTCTGCTGACTCAATCGGATGGCTTCTAGGCGGGGTCACGGCGTCGATGAAACGTTCTGACAGCTCTCAATCCTCCGCGATATTCAAGGCCCAGAGTAAGAGATTGGGCTTTGCAGATGATGTGCCAGAGTGGCTTATCATTACCAACACATACTGCACGACCGGCGCAACAGAATCGAGGTATTCATGACAAAAGAGTGGGCATGAATGAATAGCCCCCGTCAATCCCAGCCCAATACTCACTACCTACTAACCCTGCAGGTGGAACGTGGAACTTGGGGTTCACCCATGTCTATGTCTAGGCACCTTAGTACCCAAAAGATGAGTCTTCCCACTCAACGTGGGCACCCAAAAATCCACTTACAGTGGATCACTCGCTGCCCAGACTGGGAGCCTAGAAACCCAATTGCCTGCATCAGCGCCCAGCCCGTTTGGCCTACTTCGCATTGGAAGAACAAGACTTTCCTGTTGACAGGCCCTTTTACAAGGCCTAACAAGGCGATGAACAAGGGTGCCCCGGCCCCGAGAGGCTGAAAGAACAATTGAATGCACCTAGCTTGTTCCGGTCACGCAGTTCCGGCATTCACAAGCGTTTACGAGCATACCTACAAACCATGCACTTCCCTCCTGTTTATGTTGAATTCAAGCAGCTGTAAATATGCTCGTCAGTTACATTTGCACATAACTCGACATTCCTAGCAACCGAGATCGTACTTAAATTTGGTCCTCCGTTCTCTTTCTGAATTTCTTTTTGTCGAGAACCTATGTCCAATGTTTTCGAAATTCTGAGCATGTGGTTGCAGGAATTTAACGTTAATTGACCCACTGACCCGAATTTTGGTGTCCATTGAATGTTTACAGTACAGCACGGCAGGAAGACCCCCCAGCTCGACATGGAAGTGATCCGGGATTTCTCTCCCCAGTCCCAGCTAACTCAACAGATCCATACCTGTTTTGAAAGCCCACCCTAACTGCCAGCCAAATAGCAATCGCTTAGGGCCAAGCCATTTCTCATCTTCTCGTGGCAAGCCTGTAACTAGGGAGGAAAAGCCCAAAAAGAAGAAGAGAACTGTAAAACCAAGCATTTCTCGTTGATACGCTTACTTATGCATGCTAAATAGAGCTCACGCGCTTCGAGCTGTCGATGAGTCTGTTAGTGCCCAAACTTTTACCCACGTTGGTATTTAGCTCCTTGGATGCCCACTCCTTACACACCTCAGCCGGTTGAATACCTACACGCCCTCACCACCCCTCCGGCTTGACTTGATCGTTTCCGAGTCAACGTTGACGGTTTGGCTGATCAACTCTACAGCACAGACTCAGATGTGTAGGGCTACCGTTCTGCTTACAACGGTAAACAATCATGAGTCTTTGTTGGATGTCACTTGACCATTCCAACCAGTGCCTCATACGTCTGTCGGTAGATAGACTGGTTCATGTTAGTCAAGTTCCATTCTAGACAGTTTCACAAGTACACCCCCCTCCAGTCTTTCCTACAAACTGTGTCTCCCTTGGCAAAGGTTTGAACACACTTAGGTACCGAACCAAACATCACCCACCATCCATGACACTCCGCTTGAGCTCTTCCTGCCCCAGCTCGACTACACTGTGTATAGTCGAGACTGACTGATATTTTCCTTACCCTCTCCAGCTAAGACTACACTCATCAAGTCCAGTTCATGGACTAATCTATCACTCATAGCTGTAGTCTAGCCAAACAAAGCCCTTACTCTTGCAGTATTGCTTTGTTGAGAGAGTGACCCATCTAAACACGATCTGGAACCCTTCACCGCCGATCTTACATTTTTCT
Organism: Fusarium penzigii; assembly: GCA_013623535.1. Lineage (NCBI taxonomy): Eukaryota > Fungi > Ascomycota > Sordariomycetes > Hypocreales > Nectriaceae > Fusarium > Fusarium penzigii. The sequence goes on from JABFFC010000345.1 coordinate 43,529, forward strand.
TCTATTTTCTGCCACCCAATCTTCCTAACCAAACAAATTCTTCCTTCCCGCCCTTTCCCTTCGTCAGTGTGTTGACCCAACCCACCCAGCGCCCATCTACTATCCCTCCTTCGTCTTCGTCTTGCGCCTGACCATAGGCACACGCCTTTGCGAGACACACACACACACACACACACACGCACTTTTGACTCTTTGGGTACCCTCCACCGCCAGCATCCCACAGAACAAGGCTCCAACTCTCCCCAATTTCCAACGTCTGGTCCTGGTTTTCCTCTCTTACCAGCAAGCATTTTCCTGTCTCACTAGGTCCTTACTCTGCGTTTTCTATGACCAGCCGACCATCCTCTTCCACTAGTTTACCGTCTTCGCCAAACCGATTTAATTTTTTCTTCTCCCTTTTTTGTGGTGATTTCACCCAATCCGACCCCTCACCTCTTACAACTGCCACTCCAAGTACAAGCTCCCCCTCGCCACGATTCTGTGCACAACACTGCCCATCTTAACCAATTTTTCTCTCTCTTGATTCCCCCTCCCTCCTTTGACCGAGGTGACAAAAACTCGTCCGGTGCTGGTCCAGTATTAGTGCTTGGTTTTTTCCATTACAAGTACTCCCAGACTTGCCATATACCAGTCACCTGAGCCTTTTTCTGTTGCCTATACGCCGATACACAACGCGCATTCATTCTAACTACTCTGGCCCTTTCTTACAGGATTGTCGCGGGCTGAGGCAACCCGTTAAACTATTTGCTATGCCGTGAGTCGCCCCCTCCCTTCCTTACCCTCCTCATTTTCACCTTTCCGTCCCCCTCCGTTCTGTCCTTGTGCTTCCCTCGCTTTTGCGACCAGTCCGCCCCCCCCTCCCCATCCTGGCTGCCTTGACTGCAGCCCTTACAATTCCAACTTCACAGCCTGTCTTCTCACTCTGCCACATTTCACTCCTGCAAAGTACCTAAGCTCACCATTATTCTATGAGAAGACTCAAACAACGCACCGCGTCATCACGAACTACACCCACCGTTTCTGGAGGGCACGGCGGCAACATCTCTTCCTCTCAATCACGGTCATACAGCGAAGGTGAATCCTCTCACGACGCCAGTTCACCCTACACTGATTCCGAGGACGACTGGCAAGAGGACGACGACTACGACGACGACGTTGGCGTCTCTGATACTGCCTCCCTCACCGACGACCACGACCAGCATTACCGATCCCGCAATCATCACTTGGCCCCTCGCACACATCAGCTTCCGGCAGGTCGCGCCCAGCCTCCCCTCCCCCATCAGTTACCACTCGACCATCAGCTCCCACCCGCCCACCAACTACCCCTACAACATCAGCAACTGCCCCCTCACCTCCCACAGGAACAAGCCCCATATCAGAGGCCGGTGCACAATCGCGCACCGCATACTACCGGCAACCTGGCGGGCACTGAAGATTACGCCCGGCACTACAGCCGCGGCTTCCAGCAACCTACACAGGCCCCCGCCAGGCCTGGACCGAATCAGTACTTCCCTGGTCGCGGCCATGGACCCCAAACCCCAGGTTATGGGGGTCACGTTGGACCCTACATGGGCGGTTACCCTGCAAACGGCCAGATGGTACCATTTGGAGCCTACCCTGATCCGAGCAGTCCTTTTGGAGGACAGCAACCGGGCGGAAACTACTATGGTAACGACGCCCGGTACGGTATGATGCCTTACCAGCACGGTTACTATGGAGGTGGCGGACCTGGCCATCAGTACAATCTTCCCGGGCAGCTGCAGCAATATCAGCTTGGAACACCGCCTCCTTTACCCACCGACGTCGTTGCCAAACCGGCAACGCCAGCTCCTGCTAAGGAAGACCCGGAAAAAATCCGCATGGAGGCCGAAATTGCTGCCTTCAAGGCCATGGAAGAAAAGCAGAAGGCTGCTGAGAAACAGAGGGAAGTTGAGGCACAGATCCGTAAGGATGCCGAGGAAGCCTTCCATAGACGAATGGAAGATATGAGGAAGGCACAGGAGGAAGCAAAGAAGGAGATTGAGAGGGCAAAGCTAGAGGCAGAAAAAGCAGCCAGGGAAAGGATGGAGGCCGAGCGTAAGGCCGAGGAAGAGCGAGCCCGTAAGCATGCCCAGGCTATGGCAGAGGCAGAAGAGAAGGCTCGTCTCAAGTTTGAGGCTGAGATGAAAGCTGCCGAGGCTCGCCGTAAGATGGAAGCTGAAGCGCGCATCAAGGCTGAGCAGGAAGCCAAGGAGAAGTTCGAGGCTGCCGCCAGGGCTGCTGAAGCACAACGCAAAGCTGAAGCTGAAGCCCGAGCTAAAGCTGAGAAGGAAGCCAGGGAGAAGTTCGAGGCGGATATGAAGGCTGCTGCTGAGCAGCGTAAGCAAGAGGCTGAAGCACGCGCTAAAGCTGAAGAGGATGCCCGACTAAAATATGAGGCTGAGTTAAAAGCCGCAGAAGAGAGAGGCAAGAAGGAAGCCGAGGAGCGCGCCAGGGCTGAGGAAGAAGCACGCAGAAAGTTCGAGGCTGAACTCAGGGCTGCTGAAGAGAGAAAAAAGAAGGAGGAGGAAGAACGTAAACGGGCAGAAGAGATGGCTCGGCTTAAATTTGAACAAGCCATGAAAGCTGAGGCTGAGGCTAAAGCTGCCGCTTTGCAAAGGGCCCAGGAGGAAGCCGAGCGACTCGTGCGAGCCGCTCAAGAGGCCAAGGAAGCGGCTGCCAAGAAGGCAGCAGAGGAAGCCGAGAAGCTCAAGAAGCTCGAGGAGGAAACACGTGCTAAGGCTGAGGCCGACACTCTCGCCAAGGTTGAGGAGGAAAAGAAGAAGGCCGCTGAAGCTGCTGCGGCAAAGGCTGCTGCCGATGCTGCCGCTGAGGAGTTGAAAAAGAAGATTGAAGAGGATACCAAGCTCAAGATCGAGGCAGATAAGAGCAAGGCCGAACAAGCACCCATCCGATTCAAGGACGCCGTTGGTCGAAAGTTCAGCTTTCCTTTCCGCCTTTGTGCCACCTGGCAGGTAGGTTATCTACGTCCTCGATATGTTACCGCAGTGCTGTGCCGTTGCTAACCAAGTTGACAGGGCATGGAGGAGCTGATCAAACAAGCTTTCATGCAGGTCGATGTCCTAGGACCTCATGTGCAAGAGGGTCACTATGATCTAACCGGTCCTGACGGGGAGATCATCCTACCCTCTGTTTGGGAAAAGGTTGTCCAGCCCGACTGGGCAATTACCATGACCATGTGGCCGTTGGACAAGCTACCCCCCCCGGGGCCTAGAATACCTCTTCCCCCCCGCCACGGTCATGGTCCGGCGCCTCACAATGTGCGTCCCATGGGTCGACCTCCTGGTGGTTTGCCTGGAGGTGTTCAGCCACCCCCTGGGTGGACTGGGAATGGACGACCAATGGGCCCAGAAATCATCAACGTTACTCCAGCATCTGCCCCTAAGAAGAGCAAGCACAAGAAGCCAGAAAGAGGATCAGTTCTGGCTGGGTTTCTCGGTGTTAAACCTCCAAAGAAGAAGTATGTATCCCGTTGAGCTCTCCCACCATCTAGACACGATGGAAATCAAAGCTAATCAACGCACCGTGTAGAACAACTAAGAAGTGAGCCACTAGCAACCTTCTAACGTGGAACGATTACACAACATTTTGGTTTTCGATGCAGTTCAGTTATGTCCTTTCAGATACCTCGGCGGCCTCATCTGTCGAACTCTTTCTTTGATTCCATTCTCTTGATTCTTCTTGTTGGTTTATGACGTTAAGAATTTCATGATTGAAAATTGGTGCGGCAATGTTTCATTGTCAGATGGTCAATTCCCTCCCCTCCCCTTTGCTTTTCTTTTTTGCAACCATCCCAGCGCATTGTTGAAGACGTCATTCCGTGCTTGTCCATTCAGAAGGGAACAGGTCGTTTTGGCTTGAAAGTTGATGCTTTGGAGTTGTGTCTTGTGTCTTGTCTTGTTTTAATTTTGGCAAAAAAACGTCACCAGAGCAGAGCTGCTCGAGCTATGTTAAGTCATGTCTTGAGTGGAAGGGTCTAGGATGGCACTACCGTGCAGCGTTTTTTTATTTTTATTTTTTTTTGGACATGATTAGTTGGGCGGAGTTAGACCGAGGTACTGTAGATGATACATGGTCCGGACGAGGTAACGGCGCAATATGCTTAGTATCTCGATATCATACTACAGGATATATTAGCATATAGATAAATCAATGACGAGTAACTTCTACCTATTTGAAACTGCTGTAACGTGGTGTACAGGATAACAGTACAGGAGAAGAACTAGACATGTAAAGTACTGATTATGACTTTCCGAGCTTTTCATGAGCACGCTTCTCAAAAGCTTCCACCATCATAGCAGCAACCTTGTCGGAGACGGCTGCACTAACAGCACTATACAGGGGATTGGTGAACTGGAAATCGATAGAAAGGTAGATCTCGGAAAGCGGTGCTGGCGGGTCCCTGACTGGCCGGACTGACCATCGCGTCACGAGACTTCGAAACACAGTTGAAGCGTCTCGCCCCGAGCCTCCGAGGACTGTCTGGCCGCTGGTGGCTTCAACAAACTTGCCGGGAACGCAGCGAAGTTGGCTAGTAAAAACCTCGTCAAACCCACCCCAGCCAACGTGGAGGTCTGCCAGGACAGGATATTTGCGGCCAGTATTGGGATCGGGATCGGACCAGCGTGTGACTCTGGAACGAGAACAGTATGGAACAAAGGATGAATAAGAGTCGACGTCAGCGATTAGCTCGTAGAGAGGGTCTGATGGATACGGTAGAGTACGGTTTGCTGTGAGACGCTGGGGTTCGGATGATGGGAGAGAGATGAATGGCCGACGAGGGACGGCAAAGGCGAGTCTTGGCCATGAATCTCGAGAGGGTTTCAGGGAATAAGTCAAGCTTGTCACACTGGAAGTCTTGACAGTGAGTCGGGAGCCAGGAACTCGCAGAGGCAAGATCCGGAAAACCATCGCGAAAGATGGTGATCAGGAGGACGAACGATTGGTGCGAAAACAAGTGCTAAGCGGGTCGAAAGGCATAATATATAAATTGAGTGGAAAATGGTTCAAAAAAAAAATATGAAGCAAAAACCGTTGGTCATGGTGTTGCGGCTCTGCTAGAGGTCGATGACACATGATCTGGATAGACAGCTCCTGAATGTGCCTCGAGTTCTCTAGGTATTAGGCGTGTTAGGGACCCTACTGCCGCGAATTTTAACTGTCGGGCAACTAGAAATGCGCTAGGAGTTTCCCGTGTCATCCATTCCATGTACTGGAGGTTCCCCCAAAAGTGCAAAGCGGACGGTCTCTATGATTCGGGCCGTCCTTGTTGCCGATTTCGAGGGGCAGTGGCTCCGTCATTAGGTAGGTGGGTGCTGTCTACCTAAGTTAGCGTCCAACCCACCCCTTCCCACCTCCCACACGACTATCTAATATCGCAACAGTGATTGATTAGCGTCAACTATCACTGACCGATTCCATATATCACCACCTTCTCTGAGCCCCCGTCAACCTCCTCTGTTCTTCCGCACCACCAGCCCTTATATCCGTCGAATCGAAACTCGAACGCGATGCGCTATTTCGATCTGCTCTCATAAACCCGAGCGATCGCCCTGTCTATGCGAACAAGCATACGCACATACTGGACGTTGTCAACCTCATCCCTGCGGGGCAGCTTCTTCCGCCATGTAGGCAACAAAACTTCTGGCGATTAGGGCCTTGTCCGTTCTCTGATGCGCTGACTATGCGCAGGTTTGAAAAGTCACTGTACGACCTCATTCGAGGGTTACGAAACCACAAGGGCAATGAAAAGGAATACATACAAAAGAGCTTGAAGGAGTGCCGAGCTGAAGTTCGCAGTCAGGATATGGGTTTGTTCCTCTTTACAAGATGACAACAAGTTTCGTAGGTGGTGTCACTGATGCAAATTCCACGGTTAGATCTTAAAGCGACGGCACTCTTGAAGCTGATATACCTTGAAATGGTCGGTCATGATATGTCATGGGCTTCCTTTCACGTCCTGGAGGTGATGTCGTCACCCAAATATCACCAAAAGCGCGTGGGTTATCTGGGGGCTGTCCAGAGCTTCCGACCTGATACCGAAGTTCTCATGCTAGCAACAAATCTCTTGAAAAAGGTTGAGCATGATGTTCCTGCCCTCATAGTCTTACCAAGAAGCTGACATAGTGTTTCTTTGATATAATCTAGGACCTTGGCTCGACTACGCCAACCGTCATCTCCCTCCCCATTGCCACGCTCCCGCACGTTATCACACCGTCGCTAGCTCTATCGACACTGGCAGATCTCCTTCCAAGATTGAACCACAGCCACTCAGCCATTCGCAAGAAGACAATCGTAACACTGTATCGACTTGCATTGGTGTATCCCGAAGCTCTGCGAGCAGCGTGGCCGAAGATAAAAGAGCGCCTGATGGACCCAGATGAGGACTCAAGCGTCACAGCAGCCATCGTCAATGTGGTATGCGAGCTAGGCTGGCGGAGGCCGAATGACTTTCTCGCTTTGGCGCCTCGTCTGTTCGAACTTCTGGTGGACGGGGGTAACAACTGGATGGCGATCAAGCTTATCAAGCTGGTAGGTTGTCACACTGGCGGCCTGGGAGACCTTTCTCGACTGTTACTAACGGCTCGTCAGTTTGCAACTCTAACACCACTCGAACCACGTCTTGTGCGAAAGTTACTCCCACCATTAACCAACATCATCCGCACGACACCTGCCATGTCATTGCTATATGAGTGCATCAATGGAATCATCCAAGGTGGTATTCTCAGCGATGACGTTTCTGGGAGCGATGAGATTGCAACACTGTGCGTGAACAAGCTTCGGGGCATGGTCATGATTGATGGCGACCCTAACCGTAGGTCGAAACGAAATATGAGGCACAGAGGCAAAAAGGCTAACCCAGATAGTCAAATACGTGGCTCTGCTGGCATTCAACAAGATTGTCCTGACACATCCCTATCTCGTATCACAACAGGAAGATGTGATTCTTGAATGTATCGACAGTTCAGATATAACTATCCGAATACAGGCCCTGGACCTCGTGCAGGGAATGGTTACTGGAGACAATCTGGTGCCCATCGTGAGTCGACTTATGAAGCAACTCAAACAATCCATGCCAGCCCAAGGTCGTGACCAAATCGCCCCCGCTTTCACCGACCAGCATGATTCGGAGGAAGATCTTACAGAGGTTGCAGAAGCGAAATCAGGCGATCAACCTCCGTTACCCGATGACTACCGAATCGATGTGGTGGGCAGAATCTTATCCATGTGTGCCAAGGATAATTACTCCAGTGTTCTGGACTTCGACTGGTATATTGACGTACTGACTCAGCTCGTACGAATGGCACCAGTTGACAAGCGTCTCGACGGGGATTCAAATCTCGGATCAAAATGGCGACCTGATGTTTCAGAGAGGATTGGCGATGAGCTGCGCAGTGTCGCTGTAAAAGTGCGAGTGATGAGGTCAACCGCCGTCAGAGCCGCCGAGATTATACTCAATCAGCTGAACACAGATACACCGGCTGGATATCCCGTTACCTCGGGAGCCCTCAAATCCGTTGCCTGGATCATCGGCGAATATGCCTCTCAGCTTGCGGTACGAGAAGATGGCATTAGTAGCTTGTTACAACTTTTGCCTCGCGCTACCAACCCAGGGGTATTGACAACGGCTCTCCAGGCCGTTATCAAAGTTTTGGCTGCAATAGTTGGCGACATGGATGAACCTTGGACCGCTGAGAGAAAAGCCAAGGTATCGCTGCTCCTGGCTCGTATTCTGCATACCATCGAGCCCCTGGCCCTACACCCGAGCTTGGAAGTCCAAGAGCGAGCAGTTGAATTTACTGAGCTGTTGAAGCTTACCGCCGAGGCCGTGGCCAGTCAACCTGCCTCGACCGACGAGCTTGAGCAGGATCCCCCATTGCTTCTTACACAAGCGATCCCGTCACTTTTCAATGGCTGGGACCTCAACTCTGTAGCAAAAGGAGCTCAGCACAATGTACCTGTTCCAGATGGACTAGACCTGGATGAACCAATCCACCCCAACCTTACCAAGCTGTTGACTGAAGGGGATTCAATAACTCTATCACAAGATCAGACGGACGACTTTGAGGTTTACTATCACCAGAAACCGGCCCCAACAAGCATCGACTCTTCCGCGCCCGCCATTAGTAGGCTGGCTGAGCCCGAAGATGATTACGTTGGCGCATACCAACAAGCAGCGGAAGACGCATATTTGGACGCCGATATTGTGGCCCGCAGGAAGGTCGAACGTCTTGAGAGAAACAAGGACGACCCATTCTATATCCCCAGCAATGATACGCCACGAACATCGACTCCTATTCACAACATTCTCCAGAATAGTAACGGGCCCGACCTCGATATTGATTCCATTCCAATAATGCAGTTGGATCTCGACAAGGTTGGTACCGCTACACCCGCCGCGGCTGCCAAGAGGCCACAGGCAAAGCCGCGACAGAGAGTGGTCATTGAAGCCGATGAGACTCTAGGAGGTAGTGATACAGGACCGTCGAGAGCATACGACTCGGAAAACAACTCCGATAGTTTCACCAAGTCCAAGGCCAGGAAGCTCAAACAATCTTTGCTGCAAGTTGACTCAAGTGGGATTGGGTCGTTCAGTCTGGAGGGACAGCCTTCCAACAACTTTGATTATGAGCAGCAGCAACGTGAGGAAGCGGAAATGCAGAAAGCAATGAAGGAAGTTGAGAAGTTGCGTCTCGAAATGCAGCGTGCCAATGAACGGATCCAGGTCGCACAGGGAGTTGATGCTGAGGGTACCGTCGTCAGAAAGAAGAAGAAGAAGGTCAAGAAGATGGAGGGTGACGAAGCGGTGGAGGCGAAGCCAAAGAAGAAGAAGAAGCCTCGCACAGTGGCCATAGAGGGATATGGAGATGATAGCAATGCACCCGCCGATGAGTCTTCTGCGGGAGCCGAAGTAGTTACGAAGAAGACGAAGAAGAAGAAGCGTGTTGTTGATATCGACGAAGGGGCCTAGGCAAGTCCATGGGAAACATTTTTTGTTATTGACATTGTTTCAGAGATAGCAGGAAATAAGCCGAAGATGGACAGTTGTTTATAATAACTTGCAGAGGGCTGATGCAGACGAGGACGTTCATGAAAGAAAGGACGTCTCTCCAAACCATAGCCTGATTCTATCCTGTATAATCTTCTAGCATTTGCAAGTGTACATCAAGAAATCATCTTGTTGGAAAATTGCTGTGGGGGACCAAACGTCGACCAAAGTGACAGATTTCCTGTGAATCCAGAATCATCATATACCGGAACGCACCAAGAAGGGGGGGGGCGCGTTTGGAGACTAGACGCATAAAAATTTAAATACAACAAGTCAGCATTCGATAAGGACACAAATACACCACAAAAGTTCTTTTCATGCTCCAAGAACACATAGATATAAGCCAAAGAAATCCTGTCAGCCCATCAAAGTTATGGGATTAGTAGAAAGAAAGGAGACCAGCTAGACGCAAATCCCATCTCCTTCCTTTGCCTGAACCGCTCGTTGCCATTGCCGTTTCGCTCTAACCGATCGCTCTACCATTCCCAAGCACATCTTCCAAGATCAACTGATACACGCATGGTACACACTTGCCATAATCGTTTGGGAGGGGGGCAAGCCGACTCCCAGCAGAGGAGAAGAACAAAAATCAACACCTGTGCCAGACAGAATGCCTAATCTTCCATTGGCCTATCCTCCAATGTCACACCGCGAGCAGCAGGCTCCTGAGGAGGAGTTGCTGGTGCTGTGGACACACGCTTGCCGCCGACAAACCTCGCACCAGTGCGGCCGAGACTCTCACGCTTCTCTGCTATGCTCTCACCATCTGCCTTTGGTGTATCTCCGTTGACAGGTTCGCTACCATCTGATCCTGGCACCTCGAGACTCTGACGCTTAACAGCGTTGAGGCTACCCAAGCTACTGCGATGGCGATCAGCAGCGGAGGTTGGGCTTGTTTGGATAGGGAATCGAGTTTCGGGACCTCCCGTGCTCCGGTCACGTCGATGACCGCGCGGGCTTGGGGCTGGACTCTTATCACGCCCTCGACTAGCGCTGGCCTTTTCGAGGAGAGCCCTATTTCGCTCCTCCATCAAGGCTTTTCGATTGCTCTCATCGGTGCTGATCGCGCGGGGTCGGTTGGCTGACACGGAGGAGGAGTGGCTGAGCATGGACATGCGCTTGAGCTCACTGAAAATGGGATCCTTGTGAGAAAAAAGATCTCGGACAAGCCGCTGAGAGTGCTTCTCTTCCATGGTCAAAGATGTCTCTGTTCGAGGCCGGATGATGCAAGGAGCTAGGACGGTGGCGAGGGATGTGACATAGGCGTCATCGGCTGAAGTGAGATCAATTAGACGAGTGAAGTGGTTCATACAGGCGTCGAGAGTCGCAATATTAGTGAGACGAAGCTGCGAAAGAGTCTGTTGAAGGACAGCAATTCGAGAGGTTTCGGGTGAGTCGTTGGCAGTCGTGGTGTAGATAGTTCGGATTATCTCGTAAACATGAGAAGAAACCAACGAGTCTAGGTTGACATGTAAGTGTACAGCGCAATATTAGTATCAGTTGGCCGAGAATTATTACTCACCAGGTAGTTCGAGTAGGTAAATCTTAAGAAGACTGGCCACAGTCGGGATATCAAATTCATCGAACACATCGGGAGAGATAGGCTTGCCGTTGTTGACTTTTGATCGAAGACGATGGGTTTGACTAAGGGGAACATCGACCAACCAGACTCCTCTTCTAGCCTCATCACCCTCCAAGTCGGGATAATGGTGGTCAAGATAGGTCAGAACAGTGGTGACAATCATGGGCACGCGTTTTTTGTCAGCCCTGGCTCGTGCCTCCAAATCGATGCCAAAGGTCTGTTCGTCAACCTTGTTATAATAATTCTCATAAACAACAACTTTAGGAACAAAGCTGCCTGTTCGATATGTCTCGAGTAGGTAGCGAAGATCTCCTTGTGGTTGAATGGTCTCTTGAAAGAGCATCATTTTATCGACGGTCGACTGCAGGCTGGGGATGACGTTGCCAATGGTTCCTGAAAAGTCGAGAATGACAGTCTTGATGGCCTTGAGACGATCGAGCTCACAGCGCTCGAGGAATTTGAGGTGCAAGAAAATTGCCTCTTCGAGCTCACATCGCAGTTCATCGAGTTTGCGCACACCAGCCTTGTACTTTTCGTCTGCCTCACGGGCTTCACGTTGCATCCGTTGACTAGGGGTTTCATTGGGATGCGCGTTGTTTAGAACATTCCAGTTGGCCAGATATTCGCTGACAGTTCCGACAACGGGAGAATCCCCGGTTTCAGAGCCCGATGATGCAAGGGAAAAGGTGCGATTGAGTGGCTTCTTTTCAGGAACACCAGCAAGCTGGAAAGCTTTGGGGCGCCACTGATAGAATAACTTTGAGCTATTGGCAAAGGTATTGCCAACGTTACCGATGAGGCGGAGGAAACCATTCGAAACTAAGTCCTGTCCGATTCGCTCGGCATAAGCGACACTGATGTTGCCCATGCTGCGTTGTAGGTATTCGACAATGTCGGAACCGGCTGATGTGTTGAGGTAAGTGCCCAGAATAGGAACCTTGGTCTCTCCCATCTTGATGACTGAGAGCATCTGGGATAGGATTTGCTTGACCTGCTCTGGCTGGTAGGTATCGTCTCCGATCTCATAGAGCTCCTCCTCTTCCTTGTCCTCTTCATCTTTGTGGGGTTGCACCTTAATCTCAGGGATTTGTTTGCCTAGTTGGGCTGGCTGATCCTGCTTTGGACTATTCTCGGGGTCTTGAAATGCCAACTTGTTCTCCTCCTCAATATCTTCCACTAGGCGGCATTTGTTGAAGTAGACAGAACGAAGCTTTCTAACGGCTTCCGCTTGGCGGTCGTGAGCCTTGATGCGTGCCTGAAGCTCATCTTGAGAGTCCTGAAGGCGAGCCTCGTGCGCGTCACACCAGCGAGAAAAAGGGTTGACGACTAGGTCGCGAATGCTTTGGGCAATTCGGTGATGATTACGAGAGGCATCCTGCATTTCTGCGCGCATGCCGTCGAAAGCCTATGGGAGAGAAACGTGGTTAGCAAGATCGTGAATACGACGACGACAAAGTCTGCCATCCCATCCCAACATAGCAAAGCGACAATAGAACAACTAGGTGGAAGCGCAGTCAAATTGAAGGAGGGGCAAGATGTCGACAAACGTACCTTGCGCACAGTGGCGCCATCATCTTGGTTAAAGCCTCCACCAATCTTGTCCGCAGATGGTGTTATTTCACCAAGACGTTGACCATAGGCCTCCTCCGCCTCGGCGCGCAACCGGGCGATGGTGAGGACTTGTCTGTTCTCGAGAACGCCCTGTTGCAGTTTACCAAACAAGACGCCTAGTCCTGCGGCATAGTCGCTCGACCAGAACGAATCAGCGAATCCAGGCATGTTGGCCAGCCTTGCCCGCCGCCGTCTGTCAATTCGGTGGTTGAATCTTCTCGTGAATTGTGCGGTAGGTCCCGGAGTGATATTCCGTGGCGCGTACGGGGAGATAAGACCAGAAGCACAGCGTGTACAGCTAGTGAGTATATCTGTGGGGGACCGAACCGGTGTGATCGTAATCGTAATCGTCACAATGGAACTTGTGTAAATAGGTCGTCGGCGTCGTCGATGCTTCGTGACTCTGTCCTGCAATGCAAGAAGAACAATAGAGGACAACCAATACCCTGAGCACAAGTAGGACGCATCAGCTTGGTTGTCCAGGGGAGTAGAAGGCACCAGGTTCAAAACCAAGTAATTGGCTGAGATTCTAGGGGCTTGCGTTTTCTTACCACTGATGGGGTTTAGTGTAACCAGGGGACAGGCTAATTTTAGATGCTAAAACTACGAGAGAGTCTGACGATGAATACGGTCCTGCCTGGCTATAACGATTAGGATCTTAATAGTATACTTA
>JABFFC010000346.1:0-28396 GCA_013623535.1 Fusarium penzigii
GGATGGGATGGGATGGGCAGTACCGGCGTTAGCCTCGGTGAGGTGATCTAATCGAGCTCTCATGGGCGGGACGCCTGACAGGACAGAACAGGACAAGACACGACGCGACATAGCACTGCACGGCACGGACCAGAAAAGGGGGATGGATATCCATACGTCGATTACGGGCTCTGTGTGGGCAGTGATTCATCGAGAATCTAATTCGGTACATGTAAATGCCCGGACAAGCGGAAAGAAAGAAAAAAGATGGGGATAGAGATAGAGGAGACGAAACAAAAGATTAGTGAGACGCTTTGATATGTAGTGGCATCAGCCATTCAACGTCAGATCAACACTTTCATTTTGACGATCTTCTTGCTTCGGTTCTGGCTAATTAATCGCCAAGGTGAGAGGCCACTGAGTCGCAGTGCTTCTTGGTCGGAGATGGCGACGAAGTGGGGAGGATTGATCGGCCAGAAAAAGGTTGACAAGGCCCTATCCCGGCTTTTGGGATTAAGTGGTACAGGTACTTTGAGAGAGTCCTGCCGCCGATCTTGTCTGGATATGAATCGAACCGACGTGTTTTCTCTCTCTTTCTTTTTGCATGTTCCCACCTCCGTCGTCTGGTTGAGGACGGGAGCTTGGAGATGCATCAACATGTTTTTATCATGACTTTGTCAAGATTGGAGTGGTTGAATGACTTGTTGTTTTGACTTGGGTCCGTCCAGGTATTAGCGACAGGGCTGTACTTGCTGAAACAGTGTGATACAAATGCTCCTCTCATGCTCGCGGAAAGAACAACCACACCATTCCATAGAATAGATGAAAGAAACGAGGGTCAACTGCCTTTGCCCGCCTTGGAAGATCCAGGGTGCTAGTGCCATTGGAGAATACCGGTACAACAGCGAGTACCAAGGACAGGCAAGTGCTCTCTCGTCTAGGTCAAGTCCCTGTCGCCAGCAATTTGCCTGTGATGATTGCCTCTCTTGCGTCCTGGAGAAATAGCAGCAAGCTGGCCTGTAATGCTATCCAACCTGCTTACTTCTTCCCCTGCCTAGTGCCATACCTTATGGTTGGCCCTGTGAGCATGTGCATAAATGTACAGTGACTTTTAGAGTATGATGCCCGTCGGAGCCGGACGATTTGTCCATTCGGGTCTCGGCCCCTGCCTGATGGTCTCGACCGTCAATCCTTTTTTTTTTTTTCACTCAACTCAGTCTTGCAGCATGTGTTTCTTCTTTGTACCAGTATCCACACGAAGCCGATCGATGATCATTCATGCCAATCAACTGAATATCCAATTCTTATTTCTTATTACCATCTAAAAATCAATATCACCATCCATCGGTCACTGGCTACTATCAAGAACAGAGTCATGTTTCAATACTTCCCCTTCCCCCGTCCCCGTCCCTACAATAATTAATACCTAACAGGAAATGCAGGTCCTACAGGTCAAATCATGTGGAATCCATTCCAATCCCCCCCTCCCCATGTTTACTAGAAATTGCTGCCTGCATAGGCCGCCCTACGCGCTCTTCACTTTTTGTATGGGCCACGCTGCAGTATGGATGCCCGATTCAAATTCCCACTGTCGGCCGATGGCTTGGGAAATTTTTCTTTTTCCTTGCTTGGCTTGGGACCTCGGATGCATGTTCCCGGCTCCATGGGCTGCAACCCCAAATCCAATGCACCGCTTGCATACATACATACATACAGACAGACATGCTACATACATGCTACGTACATGCATCCGTATATTCTATATTCGTACATGCACTGGCTGGTACATTGATTCATCAGACGTAGTGAAGCTAGTAATTAATGTAACTTACGTGATGCAACACAATTGCCCGGGGCATCGTCGGACTTGTATCAGTTCAGCTTGCACTTCTCCTGACCAACTAACCAACAAATGACATTTTGCCACTTTCAAGACCTTCTTTTTTTTTTTTATGTTGACAACACACCATCTCCAAGCTTGACACAGGCCAGAAAATCTAAAAAACTAACCATTTCCCAAACCTTGATAATGACAAAAACAAATCCAACCATCTGGAATGGGTGGTATCGAGGCTGAAAAGCCGCCCCTGGGTCCTTCAATGTCCCCCTCCCTTACTATATTTTAGTGGGCGGCTCCCTCGGCTCCGATGTCCTTATGCGAAAAGAAAAAACACAACCAAGTGTTGGAGGAAATAACTTGCTCGTCAAATTAGCTGGGGGAACCATACCATCGGCAGTCGTAGAGTAGTATTTCTCTCGCTTGTTCTATTCTACGCTACCGACTCCTTTCTTCCTCATGCTCCAATTTTTGTATTTACGGATCTTCTTCCTGTGCTTGTAGCTAAGGTGGTTTTCTTACCTTTTTTTTCCCCCTTCCAATTGGGCTTACTTATCCTTTGACCTGTGTCATGTTTGTGGTGTCCAAGTTCATTCCCTTCGCTCTTATACTCTGTAAATCTAAGAGAAACAAGATAATCAAAGGCAAATCTCTCTACATTGTTACGACACTGCAATTGCCACATCTCTGGCACTCGGTTCAGCTTCTCTCTCCCTTTACCCCATCATGGTACTGTCACTAACACAACTGTTTAATCTCATACTCCACCAAAACACAACTTCCCATCCCCCCATCACCCCAGTTCTGAAACTACAGTACCATGCTCTCTCAAACTAAACCACAACTGGCAGTTGCAAAAGAAGTGCATAAATTCAAAATAACACTTGGCTCTGAAGTCCCTTGCTGGAACAAGGGGAAAAAAAAAAAAAAAAAAAGAAGAAGAAGAAGAAAAAAGACTGCCGAACCCCATCCTCCGCCTCATCTTAAAAGACCATAACCGCGGGGATCGTCATGGACCTTATACCCAACTCTGATATATCCCCGCGATGGCCACACACACCTGAAGACGCACGTTTACTCTAAGGCAGTTGAACTTTCCCATGACTTGTTAGACCAACACTAGCCCCAGGACCGTTTGGTTCCGGGTGGGCTTGGTATTGGTCTAATTAACGTGGTAATCCCGCCTCAAAGCCAAGGCAGGGCTGAAGGAAAGAATTTCCTTCTCTTGAGTGTACTGGACTCTGCCAAATTTCCAGTTGTTCCCATCTTTGCCTCTAGCATTAGACTCTTTCTTCAATACCATGCTTCCATCCCATCATTGGTCCCCTTCCCTTGTTTAGAGCTACCGGCTAGTGGTATTCCAACACTTCTAGAAAACTTGCCCCTTGCAACCCCCTTCATCTCCGCCCCAGTATTATTTCAACTACATGTACCATTCTGTAATAGTAGGCCAAGGTTAACCTAACTTGATCTAACCGTACCGTCCATCTCTTTTTAGTGACATGATCTATCTCATTTCATGATATCACTTCTACGGTAATTCTCTATCGAAGACCATTCGGTCCCGAATCATAGTCAATTTCAAAATGAAAGCGAAACCGAGACAGTGACAGTGACGGCATAGTATGGCGATTTTCCTTACCCTGGACGTGCTTCTTGCTAGTTTGATGGGTCGTGGCGCTTTTAGTACGGAGATAATTTTCCCCCCTTCTCTTCGAGAATTCCGATTCCGATTCTTCTATCAACTGACTTGATAACACCCGTTTGATTGGTAGGTTGATATTCCTATGTCGTGTCCCTAATGAAGCTATTTTGATAACTTGTCAGTGCCCAAATGCCCCAAACAACGATTTCCATCCATCTCAAACCCCCCCTTTTCCTCTTTTTATCTTCGTTCTCATCCTCCCAACTTGAATCACTTGTACCGGAAATACCATTAGCCTTACTGGTTTAACGTCACAGACTAGTCTTCAACTAGCCCCTCTCCAGCATTCAACGGCGTCTTTGAGGACCCTCCTCCTCATCCTCAGGCCAAGCCCCCGGCACGCCATCCGAGTCTTGGTGCTGCTCTCGTTGGTCCACTCCGCCATCTCTCTCCTCCCGGTTCATTCCCTCCGGGAGATCGTTCTCCTGGCTGCCCTCGTTATTCGGGCCGGCCCCAACGCCGAGCATTTGTGCTAGTCGTGCAAATAACCCGGCTTCGTTGCCAGCCCGCGCGTGCTCCTCGAGATCTCGCTGTAGCTCTTCATCGTCCAGCATCGCTGCTAGCTCATCGTCGTCTTCGTCGCTATCACCTGCGCCACCGGCCACACCTGCCAGCCCAACCCCAGCACCGGCGCCGGCTCCTGCCCCAGCTCCAGCCCTGTGTCGTGCAAACATGTTGCGCATACGCTGCTCAATTTCGCTCGTTTGCGTCTCACTGCTGCGTCGTCTTTCCAGCCAAGGGAGCTGGACACCTTGTGTCGTGAATATGTTCTCCTCCTCTGGCGGCGGCAGAGGATCAAATTCATAGTTGGGCTGCCTCTCCAGCAACTCCCGCGGCGCCACAGCCAAGAGTGAGGTCTGGCCTTCGAGGTATGCAAGCCGGGTTGCCCCTATATCTGCTGGGGCATCATCGGCCGGTAGGATGCTGGTGTCCACTTTTTCGAGGCTTTTGGCCACACTCTGTAGTAGACCAGTAGCTTGAGCGTTATTCCAGAGGTCCTTGGTCTGGTAAAGGTACAGCTTAACCCAAAACGACCTCGCGTTCGAGTCGGCGTTGATGCCCCAGATTGAGGGCGGCGCATCAAGGCCGAGCTCCTGGAATAGCGCGCAGTACAGCCAGGGAACCCGTCTGAGACCTGCTTCTAGCTCCCTTGTTGCGCCCTCTGTGTCGCCCAACTGTAGCTTGGCCAGTACTTGTGTCTGCCTGAGGTAGGCCGTGTCCCTGTTCACAGTCGTCTTCTCCACTTCATCCATAAAGTCGAGTAACCATTGGGACTCGTGCGCTCGAACAGCTAGCACGTGTATGAAGTGTCGCATAGCATAGGGGTCCTGCGGATCCAAGCTGTAGAGTAGCTTGGCCCACTCCAAGGCGGTACGATATGTCCCTTTGCGGATAAGACTTTTGAGATAATGGTACCCTGCTAGCCAAAATTGTCTGTTCTCTGGGCGGCGAAAGTCAAGCCGCGCTTTGCCCTGTTCGATGTTCTGACGAAACGCTGATGTCGTCACGCGGCCAAATGTGAAGAGAGCTCGCTCACACAACTCCGCAGCCAGGGCCATATTCTGGTCTTGCTTTGCTACACTGCTAACCTGAAGCAGAGTCGATACATGGTACGCTGTAGAATGTTAGTGCTGGTGCCCCGATAAACTAGAGAGGTGGAATTTCCATCACTTACGAACTTCCTTAAGCAGATGTACCATGCGCATAGGATCACCAATCTGCACACATGCAAAGAAGAATGCTTGAACAGCATCGTAGCTCTTATCATGAACATACGCATACTCCGTCCATGATCCGTCAGGCGCCTTGCCGACCTCTCTCATCGTCAAACCTCCCGCGCTCTGCCGAGGCCAGTGCTCACGGCCCTGGATGAATATGTTTCGTCGTAGAGATACCTCTGGCAGCTTTGGCGCTCCAGGAGGGCCGCGCAGATAGGTCTCGAGGTCAACCTGCTGCTGTACAGGGCCGCGATGTTGCTGTCTTCGCTGTTGCTCCTCTTCAGCTTCTGCTGACTCGATGACATCTCGACCAAAGAGGTTCCGCATTTCATTCACGGCTTTGAGGTGGTAGGGATTGATCGTGAGAAGCTCATTTATGCGTCGAGAAGATGGTCCAGATGTAGTCGCATCTCCTGAGTTGTCGAGTTTAGACCCTGTATTAATGTTGAGCTCCTTGATAGCCTTGTCGATTTCATCCTCGTCGTCCTCTGGCACATCCGGAGTAGCGGCCTTGGTCTTGGCCTTCTTCTTCTTCTTTTTCTTCTTGCTCTTCCCTGAAACGGCTGGGAGCGACGTGCTCGCGGAATCCTCTACAGGAGGCGACTCATTTTGAGCTCCATCATCGCTCTCGTCCTTTGTCTCCTCTTCATCATCTCCACCCAACGCTGCAAAAAGACTCACTCTGGGCTTCGTAGCCACAGGCGCAGGGCCAGTGTCGCTTTCATCAGAGTCCTGGGCGGAACTTTCCTGTAACTTCTCAATTTCTCTCTGTTTCTGAAGCTTCCGCAGCTGTCGACTCGACATGTTGATGTGTTTTGCCGTGTCCCGCTTTCGGCAAGAGACTGAATAGAATGTCTGGTGGGGGGTTCAAGGTAAGAAAGAATAGGGTAGATCTGGAGGCTAGAATGAGAGAAGTGTACCGACAAAGACAAGGCTGGGAGATAAAACGGTAGAGACTGGTCGCTGTATGTGTGATATTCTTGCAATGCTTGATCAATATGTAGCATTCAAGCAGAAAATGTAGGCATGAAAAGCTGCATATGTTTTACGATGCGTCACGCCGTCTGATTGATGACGTTTGGAGGGGCAAAGCGCTTCAAGGCTGAGGAAAACCGCTTTTGCGTTACACACAGTGCCTTAACCCTAATAAATTAGGAGCTCTTTCTACCTCACCAAACGTGGGCCTTCAACAACTCAACACACAAGACACTTCACAATCATCAACAAGTTACACAGGTATGCCAAACTCTTAAACACGGTCCTAGATGTTGGACTGAAATCGTCAATGCAAATGTTGATACCCGAAATTTAACAACATTGCATTTAAATCTTCCAGGGGACAGGTCGGTCTTAGATTGGATTGGGTTGTTTCAACATATATTTTCCATTTTTTCTAACTGTCATTCAAGACTTCGAGTCCATTTGTTCGTCGCTAAGTAATTCATAAACGTCGAAAGCAACATCAAGTAACCCTGCTCCGCGGCCTGCGTTCCGCCACAACCTTGCCAGCGCCAGAAACAACCCAAACTCCGGCCTCATGGTTTTGTTCCCTCCATGGGCCATACCTATTCTCTTGCTATCCGTTCGAGCCCCTCAATGGCCATAAGAATCGTACTATCCTGGTAAGGATACTTGGAAATTCGTTCAATCGACGAGCCTCATATCGTCTTACATCATACAAGAATAGGGAAAAGTTGTATAGAACCAGTGCGTCGTCGTGTACCGTGTGGCTAGCCCTCAAGTTGAGAGCATGTGGCCTGTTACACCCCTCAGTCATTCAGTGTCTTACCCGAGTTTGGGTTAAATCCATCAGCATTTTCTAAAATGCTCGACATGTATCATCATGCCTGGCACATTCGCCGCTGTGCTTAGACCTACTGAGCAGCAGGGGTCGCGTCATATTGAGGACGGTTCCCACCTCGGCCGCCACGGTTGTAGCCGCCACGTCCACCACGTCCTCGACCACGGCCTCGGCCTCGGTAGTTGCGGTATCCTCCATCGACGCTACCTTGACCGAACGTCTCCATGTTCTTGCGCTGTTCCTCACCGCGCCATTCGCGTCCGCCAGGCTTCTGGCCACCGTTCTCAGCCCGCTCTCTGGCCTCGCTCGAAATGTTATCGAAGAAGGACGTAGACTTATTGTAGGCAACAGGCACGTCACCTGAGGCAGTTGTGGGCTCGACAGCTTCAGGTGTGATACCCGCGGGAGCTTCGTTCAAGGGTGAGCCGCCAGCAATTGCCTCCTTAACAATGTCCTGTTTGTTGAATTTGGCATTTGCCTGATCAAAGTCGAAATCGGACTGGGGCACTTCAACCTTGGCAGACGCAGGTCGACCTCCACGGCCACGACCTCGACCAGCTGGCCCGCCCCGAACAGCGTCACCTCGTACAGCATCATTTCGACCAGCATTTACACGCATTTCGTTAACCTTCCTGGTCAAGTTGTCCATGGCGTTGCCGCCGCTGTTTCCAAGCTGGGCCATAGCAACAGCCACGGCAGCTCTAGCCGCGTTCGTGGCATCCTGAACATTGGTAGGGGTAGCAGTCGCGGCTGGTTTAGCCGCCGTCTCCCCAACACCAGGCAGCGTGAAGGGCTTGGCAGAAGACCCTGTCAGAGGAATGACGGGGGTCACGCGGTGGTTACGAGGTCCTGTAGGAGCAGCCTTGGCATCCTCAGCCTTGGCCTGTCCACTGACAGTCAAGTTAGCAGCAACCTGCTTGACCTCCTCAACGGAGGGCTTCGAATCAACGGGAGGAGTAGGAACATGCGTAGGTTGGCGGGGACCCTGAGCTAAAGACTTTGGCTCAGTGGGAGGGGCAACCTGTCCACTTGGTGTGGCTGCCTTATTTCCTTCCGCAGCCAGACCGACAGGAGCCGGCTTCGTATCCTGAGATGGGCCGGAGCCGGGAGTTGGTCGTTGGTTCTGGGGACCGGTAGGAGCACCAGGGACGCCAGGACCAGGAGGAAAGGGATAGTTGGCCCATGGTGCAGGACCATTGGGGCCACCAGGAGGGAAGCCTTGTCCGGGAGGGAACCAGCCAGGAGGAGGAGGATAAGGCATGTTTCCAAAGTTAGGACCAGGACCAGGACCAGGACCAGGGCCTGGTGCACCACCTCGGCCCCAGTTGCCTGGAGGAGGTGGGCCTCCATAGAAGCTGTTGGGCGGGTACGGGCTCTGGGCGAAACCTGCTCCTGGGGGAGCATTCTGGTTAGGCCCTTGGGCACCAGGACGAGCACGAGCCTTTAAGATTGTTAGCTTGTTGTTTACAATGCACAATCATCATGAATTGTAAACGAATTTCCCAGATCAGAAGGAAGGCAACGGAAATTTCGACATTATTTTTTGCGCTTTCCGAAATGACAATGTTTTTACATCCGAAATATTTCATCAGGTGGGAGGGTGGTGAGGTGCAAAGGTAGGTAGAACTTACACCGACAATAGCAGGATCATCAGGTACGGCTGGAGGCTTATTTTCCTTGATGCTAGGATGATCCTCGATGCGCAGATCCTTCACATCACTTCCACGGAAGACAATGTATTCGTAGACCTGATCAGAAGGGGAAATTTCCTCTTCAGGCTTTCCCTTTCGACCTTCGGTACCGAATGACCTCACATTTTCGAGGGATACTGTCGACTCATCTGAGTTGATTTCATGGAGGGTACCAACGTAGCTGAGCTAGAGTCAGCGAGGGTCGATCGCGGCAGAGGGATGCGACGCGACATACCGGATATCGCTCTTCGAGATTAGGGAGATGCGAGACCTGTGGCTGCGTAAGCGGGCGTAGACAGGCTTCAATGACCACGTCCAGCATACCCGAGAAAATCAGACATGAGTGAAGAGAAAGGCCACGTTTAGCACGTGGTAGGCTACTGAAACAGACGCTCGAAATGCAATAAGTAATAGCAATTAAAGCACGGAGCGTGCACCGTTTCTGAGGAAGAGGTAAATTATTGTTGTAGAGGTAGATGGAAGTTGAGAAGGAGGAGGTGTTTGTGGGTTAAAAGGAAAGGTTTTGCGTTCGAGGGAGGAAAAGAGAAGGCTGGAGCTTTGAGCCCTGTGGTGCACGGTTGAACTCCGGGTGGGAGGTCGGGAATCGGACTATTATTGCATCCGCTAGCGATAGATGCAAAGGATCCACAGTGAGTGTTAGAGATGACGCTGGAACAGTATCAAACGGCCTGTTGTTCATTCTTACTGTGACGATTCATAATTTGGAAGCGATATAACTGATTATTCTTACGTCCTAGCCCTCCAATCATGGTTGTTAATGGTACCTAACATTCAAACTCGATGGAAAAGACAGATATCTTAGCTCGTTAGGTTCATTATACAATAGATCGCGTATAGAAACAAGTATATTGAAAGCGCACTGTTTCGTGTCCATGACAACAATGTATGTAGTAATATCGTATGAAAAAGGCCAAAGCAATGGGAACACAATGTCCGACTTCTACATTAACCCGACACACTCTTCCGCTTAACCAGATAACTGTATAACGAAGGTCGAGAAATAACTCCAACACCAACAAGAGACCCATTCTGAGGGCTTCTAACTAGAAATAAAACCGTAACTCCGTGACCAACCGAATGATTTATCGGAACTTGCTGAAAATGACGGCGATAATAAGAAGTACAAGTACGGTGATAATGGAGATGGTAATCACCCGATTTGTAGCCATCCTAGAACGAGGTTAGCTTGTTGAAGTAAAGCTGTCTAGCTGTGATCACATTACCTACGCGCCATCCCGCGCAGTGTCTTGACACTCCTATCGACATAACCCTCGCTTTCAAGAAGTCTCGAGTGGGTGTTCTCGATGGTTTCGCGTTGACGGCCGAGGTTGGCGAGCGTATCCGCGCCAATTGCCTCTGTCTCGTAGGCCAAAGCCTGGCTGGCCTTGAGCCGCTGTGTGCTGCGGTCGAGTCGGTCGGTACCCGAAAGTAGCTGCTGCCTCTGCTCCATATGGGCGTCTGATGATCCAGCTGGCTCATCGGTGTAACGAGATCCAAAGAGCGCAGAACGGTCAGACGAGAGCGATGTCAGTTTACGTCGAGCGGCGTCTGTGTCTGATTCGTAGTTGCGGAAACGTTGGTTGACCTTGGTGCGAGAGCTGGTAGGGATATTCTGCTTTTCTAGGCGCATTTGTCCAAGCTATATCAAGAAGTGATTAGTATGGATGAAATTTAAGAACGCTATGGTATGGCGTCAATGCCGGGATCAAGGACATACCAACTCATCGGCCTCCTCAAGTGCACGCTCGGCTTGGCTGATGGCTGCCTTTCGAGGCTCGCCAGATAATTCGGGAATCTGATCAAGCTTCTGGGTCAAGTCTGCCTGCACGAGCTTGAACTCCGCTTCGTATGAGCTGAAGAGCTCGGAGCCGGCATCGGTATCGAGGGGGTTCGCCATGGCGGAGGCTGTAAAGGATGATGAAGGTCGGGCGGAAAATCAGGGTAAGCTGGAATAAAAACTGATGAGCGCGTCAGTGTCTTAGCGCAGCTGGTTATCAGGCAAGAGTTGTAAAGTCGAGGCTTGTGTGTTGTTCGTTTTAGAATGATGATGCGCTTGCGACGTTCTTGTCCATTCGATGCATTTAGCCACGACAACGAGCAGGCATGGCTGGGCTGCCTACAGAGGACATTCGAATGGAGCGACCAATGGGCGTCGTTCCCAGCCACATTTCCAGGCACGTGATGACCGAAGGTCCGTGCACAAATGGATCTGAAGAGAATATATCATCTTGGGCCAGCGGCAGAAATTCGTTTTTTCTTTCTTTTCTCTTTAAGAAATTTTGATTGCCCCCGGATTGCGAATAAAAGCGGCCCAGTATCAAGATCTTTTGGGTCGAAGGTACTGAGTTGAAACAATCTGGGCAGATTAATGCAGGTTTACCTGTGCGGCGCTTTTAAGAATTGGTGATTCGATCTCACGTTTAACTGATCCCGTTGAGTGTTCGACATAATGATGTTGAAAATTTATGTTAGAGTAGCATTTCCAAGATGCCAGAGGAAACTGTAAAACACGCATGTTGATTTCGGACGTGCATCAATGAGCACCTGTATTCTCAACGGCCCCTGGCTTGCAGAATTGAGGTCCCTAAGATGAACAATCAAAGCGGCATTTGTTCCAGATCATTTCCATTCCACTTTGAACAGAGAATATGGCAGCTGCGTGAGCTTTGACGGCCCTTGTCAGGACTTTCAAAGATGCCTAGACACATGTACGCGTTCCGTTGTCTCGCGCTGCTAGGCAGTAATTTGTGTGCCAATTGTTGTTGGCCACGAGAAGGAACACCGGTACATGTCCCCATGCCCAGCTTCACTCGAACCCTCTCTGTTCCGGCGCACCTGTACCGTCTGGGCCGCTCATTTCCGTTGGCTGGGGAAGACCAAGTGGGCCTAACTCAATCGTTGGGAAGGTTCACCCCCGATGTCATAATGCATCTCATCTCGTCGCCTTTGACTTGGTTTTTGGAGGAAATCCTGGCAGATCCTCACCCATTTCATTGTTGTATGCTTTCTTTCGATCGCTAATCTCCAGCCTCTGTAGATCGATATTCTTTATTCTCTTCCGGACCTGCGGTCTGCAAGCGTTTGACAAGAGATAACAATCTCATCCTATACTGACCTAGACCAATCATTCACTCTTAACCATGTCCGAATCCAAGCACATGTAAGTCTCACTTCCCGGGGAGACCCAAAGCCTGAAACTTTCCCGTCCGCATACTGTACATGTACAGTACAACCTACAGCCTGTGTACAGGTGCCGTTTGAATTCTGCTCTCCTTGTGTTCGTTCATCTTGTCCAACTCATCTAACGAAACCAATCCATCCACCCATCCACCCATCATGCACTCGTCGTCATCATAGTCGGCGCCATTAACGCAGATGTTATAATACACCGCCAATCATTTTATGATGGCTCTCCACAACGTTAGCTTCCATCACATGCAGTTTGCAACCTCTAGGGGTGGTTGGTTTACTGAAATTAGAAAACACCTTCTCGCCCTCTATGCAATTCTTCTACAATGCCTGCTTCTCTTCTCTTCCCTTCACATCCTTGATCCTTCATCTCATCCTTCATCTTTCATCACCGGCTTTATCACATTGCCCAGGCTGTTCCTATGATTGATACTGTTATAACCTCGCCAAAGCCTTCACTACGATCAACAGCACTCTATGAACGGCTTCACTGATCGCTTCGTCAGGAAAAAAGTAGCCGTTATCGGTAGCGGGAGTGCGGGTATAGGTGCACTGTGGGCTTTGAACAAGACTTATCATGATGTTTACCTGTACGAAGCAGGCGACCGGTTAGGTGGCCACGCAAACACGGTTCAGTTCAAGAATGGCAAGTATACGACTTGCGTTGATACAGGCTTCAATGTCGTAAACGGGGCGACATGCCGTAAGTTGTCCCACGCTCAATGTATGCGCAGTTGTACTTACGATATGCGCAGCCAACTTTCTCAAGTTCTTGGATAAAATCGGTGTAAAAACCGAACCCACCGAGGTAACATTCAGTGTTTCTCGCGACCGTGGGGCTTTCGAATGGGCCAATGCTGGATTGCGCTCCCTGTTCAGCCAAAGGAGGAACATCCTATCGCTTAGGATGTGGAGACTCGTCTTCGACATCATCCGTTTCAATCAGTTTGCACTAGACTTGCTCTTCACCGATGAGGCTATAAAGTCTGATCTCGATGCCGTAAATGGTATATCGAAACGCTCACAGACGGAAGAAACCATTGGAAAATACCTTGACCGCAATGGCTACTCAGAAGCCTTCCGCGACGACTATCTTGTTCCTCTAGCAGCGGCCGTCTGGTGTACAAGTCCGGATGAGTCGATACTAGAATTTCCTGCAGCAGCTCTAGTTCGGTTACTGTGAGTACACTTTGTCACAACATCACGTATGAAGCTGACATGTATGCAGATGGAGCCATCACCTATTGTCAGATTCGACGACACGCTCACAATGGCTCACTCTCAAAGAGGGGTCCAAATCATATGTCGATGCCGTCATCAGAGGGTTTCCTCCGAATCACCTATTCCTAAAGACTCCTGTACGACACGTTTCTACTGAGGACGACGGACAGGTCAGGGTCCATCTGGAGAATGGCACATCTGCACTCTACGACCACGTAATCCTGGCAACTCATGGAGATGTGGCATTCGACATTATCAGGCCGTGGGCAACAGAACAGGAAAAGTCGATCATGTCGTGCTTCAAGACGTCTCAGAACGAGGTGGTCTTGCATTCTGATGCATCATTAATGCCCCAACGCAGGAAAGCCTGGGCCAGTTGGAATGCCATCACCCTATCCTCACGATTGCCGCGGAAGGCAACGGTCGACCAGGCTTGTCTAACTTATAACATGAACAAGCTTCAGCACATTCCCCGGGAAACATTTGGAGACGTGCTCATCACACTCAATCCTCTCCATAAACCTAAGCCGGAGTT
Organism: Fusarium penzigii; assembly: GCA_013623535.1. Taxonomy (NCBI): domain Eukaryota; kingdom Fungi; phylum Ascomycota; class Sordariomycetes; order Hypocreales; family Nectriaceae; genus Fusarium; species Fusarium penzigii. The sequence goes on from JABFFC010000346.1 coordinate 13,698, forward strand.
GACTCAAGGACGCTACTATTATTCGCTACCACTTTATACAACATCTGCCATCGGAGCACAGAAGCTTTTGAAGCATGTTCAGAACACTCGGGGGATTAGTTATGCCGGCGCGTGGACGAATCACGGTCTTCACGAAGATGGGTTCACTAGTGGCCTTCAAGTCGCACAGGAGCACCTTGGAGCTAAGCTACCTTTCCAACTCACAAATCCCTCGACGAACAGAGGAGGAAAGCCTAGCTTGGGTCTTGTCGATCATTTGCTGAGACTATTGATTCTGGTCCTGCAGGTTTTTGTTGTCCAGTTGATGGAGTGGCTCTTCGGCAACGGTTCGTTCCGGCGGCAGCGAGTTGTAAACGGCTATCATGGTAAAATTGCGAATGGCAAACACAATTGAGGATATGTATCAGTAGGAAGAGGTATGAATGACCATATACTCTGACGGAGTTGATTCGCATTTCGATAGGGTTATTATCTTGATATTGGAGTTCACTTGGGGTACGGAAATTTAACTGCTAGTATAGTATTTTTATACGTATAAGTGAGATATGGACTGCATTGTTAGTAAAATATCGGGTTTAAATATCCAAACTTCCTTTATGAACTTGATGGTGATTAGGTACAGGTTGAATCACTTGAGAATTGACAAGACGAGTACATCCTTGAGAATTTCTAGCTCCGTAGAATGCCGCTGTACATGTGTCAACAAACGTTATTTTAGTCTGGATCCTTATCTACTGATAGATGGGGCCAGTCAATTCAAAAACAGTAGACTGGAGAACGAATATTCGTTACAAACGAAATAATAATAATAAATATAGATGAATACTGCAATACTCACAGTTGTGAACCAAGTCCTTGACCAAATTTCAGACGACTGTAACCCCCGCTATAATTCCAGAGGTGCGATCGGCGAATCTCAGGGCCGACTCCCGACATCATTCGGAAGATCATCCGACATTCAAACATTTCGACCACCACATTTCCATCCCCCCTCGATCAGCAACAAACAGCTCGGGAGAGCATCAATTGAACCATGAACGCCACTCCACGACTTGCGCAAAGTGCGATACGCGCTGGATCCTCATCACAGGCCCTGTTCTGTCGAAATGTCAAATCTCGGTCGCAGCGGAATGCGTTGAACTTTTGTCGGAACATGTCAGATTCGACAACAAAGACGAGCGGAGCGAGACAGCCTTATACACCGTCGATGGACGAGATTCGAGCCCATTATAAGAGAAAGAACAGGACTGTTGCGTAGGTTATATCTGGGCCTTGGATGGAGTGTATAGCTGACCTTTGTAGGTACTATACTTTGAGTACCATTCTCGGATTCGTCGCACTTACATATAGCTCTGTCCCTCTTTACAAGATGGTACGACTCTTTCTTCATCTTCCTCCAAGAAACATGCTGACATGTGTACCAAGATCTGTCAAACTACCGGCTGGGGTGGCCAACCCATCCGTGCCCACGGTGGCCCGGGATCAGACGATGGCGATCTCGCAAGCCGACTCGTCCCCGTGACATCCGCCAAACGTATTAAAGTCACCTTCAACGCCTCCGTCTCCGACGTCCTAAACTGGAAGTTCACCCCCCAGCAGCGAGAAGTTCACGTGCTACCCGGCGAGACAGCGTTGGCATTCTATACAGCGACGAACAACAGCGACCAGGACATCATCGGTGTGGCAACTTACAGCGTAACACCTGCGCAGTGTGCTCCATACTTTAGCAAGATTCAGTGTTTCTGCTTTGAGGAACAGCGGCTGAACGCTGGAGAGACAGTCGACATGCCTGTGTTCTTCTACCTCGACCCGGATCTGTTGAATGATATGAAGATGCTGGGTGTTGAGACTGTAACGTTGAGTTACACGTTTTTCAGTGAGTACTCCTTTCGATGAAGACAATGCCCTTTCTGCGTTACTAACACGATTGTAGAAGCGAAATATGACAACAATGGACGATTCCAGAGACCGATGTCGGCATAGGTGTAAGATGTATGGATATATAAATAGAGAAAGTGTATATTAGGCCCTCCTCCATTACCTTTGTAGTATATAGCGCCAAGCGCGTTGACCTGTCAAGACAGCTTTATGGAATACAGCATTAGATGCCATGCCAACTTGATCTTTTTTATGTCAAACATACAGCCAAGCCGTATTCGACTTTTGTCAAGGGACATATGCCAGTCAACTGTAAATAACAACGCCTAGAACCATACATGACTGCCAACTTGTTGAAATGACTTGGGAATGCTAACCCGTTTCCATAGCTGGTAACGTACCATCTGGTAGGAGAAGATTGTCTTTAGACGGACTCGCTTACATATAAACGTGTTGGGCAAAAAAGAATATCGAAGGCCAAAGGTCTATCCAGCAAAACAAATGCGTGATCTGGGAATCGAACCCAGGGCTCCCCGACGCTGCTCGAATGGCAACGGAGAATTTTACCACTAAACCAATCACGCTGTAGTAGTTGATGTAGGCTGCCGTCTTATCACACACCTGGTACCTTTTATTCATGTCAAGGGTCTAGCCCCAAAATACAAACACACTTCTTTACCCCTGCATGGTAGGGTAAAGCCATCACGTGCGCCTACTCTGTGGATCACAATTCGCGTAAATTTTACACCCACAATCTCCCGTCCTTTTCCCTCGTTTTTTTTTTCTTCTCCTTTCTTGCTTGTCAACCTCGTTCAACTAACCCCCAACGCCAAATTTCCACAGGTCGTCCTCGCCCAATACCGCCAAAATGGTCAAGGTTAACAAGAGTATGTTCTACCTCAATGAACATCAATCCATGTTCCTTGATGCTAACTGTCAATTTTAGACATTGCCGCTTCCCGCCGCAAGAGCCGTGCCGCTCACTTCAAGGCTCCCTCTGACCAGCGCCGTGTCATCATGAGCGCTCCTCTCTCCAAGGAGCTCCGTGAGCAGTACAACGTATGTCATATTCACCGTCAAACCTTGCACTTCAGTTTTTAACATGGCTTCTACAGGTCCGCAGCATCCCCATCCGCAAGGACGACGAGGTCACCATTGTCCGTGGCTCCAACAAGGGCCGTGAGGGCAAGATCACTTCCGTCTACCGTCTCAAGTACGTCGTTCACGTCGAGCGCGTCACCCGTGAGAAGGCCTCCGGACAGTCCGTTCCTCTGGGCATCCACCCCTCCAACGTCGTCATCACCAAGCTCAAGCTTGACAAGGACCGTGAGGACATCCTGGCCCGCTCCAAGGTTGGCCGTGAGCTCCGCGCCAACAACAAGGTCACTGCTTAAACGCATTGCATCTTGAAAAACAAAAACAAAAACAAAAATTCTGACGACGAGGACGAAAAATCTTTCGGCGATACAACCTCCCTCCCCCTTTGACGGCGAGGACGGAATAAAAAAGAACTCTTCGTGCATGACGACCACACGAAGCAGAACTGCTCAAAGGGCAAAAAATGTTGACAAGGGAAATGGGCATGAACAACTCCGGCGTTTTCTTTCTACGATACCACCGTGCTTTTACGAAACGAGGTGGTCTGGATCTACAAGCAGGGTAGATGATTGAATTGAGCTCTCTAGGGTTCTCAATGGCCATTTCACTTCAACTTTTGTGAAATGCTCCATGGGAGGTTTATCCCGAAGTCTTTTTCCTTGCTTCCCCTCTTTGTCACGCGACATGTTCGACGTGACTTGTATGGATGAGGAAACGTTGATGGACTGCAAGTTGCATTCGTCGTCCTCATCCTTTGTAAGCCGATTAACCCACACAGCATCTTGGATGAATACCTTCAATGGTCATCCAACGTAGACAAACCTGAAATGACAACACTCGAGACTGAGTGATACCAACCAAGGTAGGTCTTGTAGAACTTGCATGACCGCTAGGATATCTCCGCGTCAACCACAAAGATCCATGGTTTTCGAGGTATACGACTGGCGAAGAGTAAACCCAGCAGAGCCTATAACTATCATGAGGGCTCTGCCTCCCTAGAAGATTTTCACCGAGTTTCAATGAGGCTGGAGATTTGAAGGTGAGACACATGCTTTAGTCTATCAACCCTTTCTGAGTTGTCTTCGTATGGTATGCTCAGTTTACCTACCGTAGCACAGTGTTAATACTATTTTGTTGACCTTTGATTCTTGCTTGAACACAGGTGTAACTTAATCGTTGTGACGTTGGTATGCTTTCATTCACCCTCAAGTCTTGTATCGATCAATGGCCAGCCTGAACTCTACTCACTACCACTCGACTCTCGCATCAACACATGCAGCCGCGGCTCATGTCATTGCACAAATCACAAATGGAGCTGATGCCAAAACAAAAGCAATAAAATTAGCTAAAGTACCAGAAAACTGCTAGCAGTGGGTGAGTCTATGTAGAGATCTTCCGTCAAGTGTATACTTTAGAACGTCATATCCCATACAATACAGCCAAGCTCTACCAACAGGACCTATGGCTATACAGCCATACAGTAAACCATATCGATATGTGCCAACGACCATCAACTCTGATTAACAATTATACTTTACCGACCGTACCAGCTACCAATGTCCACGACCAAAGAATCCCGGCCGACCAGGATGTTGGCCACGGTATCAAAGAAGGAGAAAGATGATAAGACGTGTTAAAGACGGGAAAAGAGTCTAGAAGGGTGTTTAGGGAAAGTTGAAAGGCTGTCAAAAAAGCGACTCAGGGTGATAAGAAAAAACCCCAAATTTGAGGGGAATGACCGAAAGTAAGACGACAAGATGGAACAAGTCTGACTGAAAACAGACAGAGAATGAATGGTAAAAGGTGCGAAAGGAAGAATAAGGTTGAAATAGAGATCAAACTCAAAAAGAGCCGAACCCGAGGATCAGGCGAATTCCTCTGGGTGAAGGACAAGGTGACTGAAGCGTGCGCAAATCGTCGAAAAGCATGCAGGCATGATGCTTTAAAATTATACGAGGATGCTGATAATAGGATAACATTATCAGAGAGTATTGAACCTCGGTATGTTCAACACATGCACAACTTGTTAATGGGAAAGACGTAGTTGGATCAATGAGTGCCATACCCATGCTGGGCATCGTTCTTAAGACTGAGACGAAGCATCCCCTCGACATTGGGGTTGATAGGAGGCTGGTTCTCACCTCGACCGGCTGCAGCAGATTCACTCATCTGGGTAGCGCTCATATCGATCAGCTTGGTATTGGGCGAACGAAAGGGTGTGTTAGCAATGTTGGGGGCAAGCGACGCAGTTGCGTGCCCAGTGTAGTTGGGTAAAACGCCCTGGGCAGTGGCAGAAGACACCTTGCTTGTGACGGCATTGGCACTTGTCTTCCCCTTCTTTCGCATGCTTGACCATATCTCGTTGGAATGTTTGGTGCTGGACAACTGTTAGCAAGCTTATCCGTGAGTAGAAGAGAAGGAGATTGATTTACCTGACACTACGGTCCATCACCCGCCGACCTCGAAATAGCAATGCCTCATCACCAGAGTCGACAGAGGACCTCCCTTTGTTCTCAACGGCAGCGGCAAGAACCTTTTCATCGACCATACGTCGAAATTCCAAGTACTTTGGGCTAGGCCGGGCCAGGGTGGTCTCTGAGCGAGGAGGGGCTTCGAACGAACTACCTCTCAAGGACTTACCCTCACGAGGCAGGAATTCAGATTGAGTCATCTCCTTGGGGCGGCCTCGCAATGTTGCCATATCGGAGTAAGCCAGAGCCTGGAAAGGATCAACGGCCTCATGATGTCGTTTCTGCATGGACTCAGTAGAATCCCCCTTGATAGGAGATGGAGGATAAAAGTGTTTGCCATCGTACTTTGGAAGACCCTTCTCAGTAGCCAAAGTCCAGTAGTTGTGGCGAGCACGATCCTCATCCGACGTGAGCTGTCGAGGGTAGGTGTAGTCGGTATCAAGAGCAGTCTCGGGGTCGATGCCAGCGTCCAGACTGCCAGTCATATAAGGAGTTCCAAAGTCCTTTGTTGCCTGTGGCTTCTTGAAAAAAGAGGCCCAGCTGGAGACGACTCTTCTGGGAGCAGAGCCCCCTTGTTCTAGAGAACAATCGATAGGCTGGTTCGTGGCCAAAGAAGGCTCTTCCCTCAAGGCCCGGGGTTGAAAGGGTGGTGCCAAAGCTGCGTGGCGCGGAAGAGTCGAAGTCTTGCGTACAGGGGACGGCGATGGCGACTTTTCATAAAGTACCTGATTGGTGATCTCGGTCTTGACGACTTCGTTCATGGGCCGAACACCTGTATTGGCATCTTCAGGAGCAGTGCTCTTCTTGGCGTAAGACGCTCCGGGGTCACGAACGTTGCCTGACTTGTCCAACTGAATGGGCATACCATCTTCATCATACGTCCAACGTGGAGGCTTTCCCTTTGCAGCTCTCTCAGCATTCTTCGCATCCCGCTGGGCCTCAATAGCTTCTAATTCGTCAACCCTGGCCTCGAACTGCTCAATCTGGAATTCAAACGAGTCGACGGCCAGCTTCATGTAAAACACATCAACCTGATGGGCATTGTATTGGATCTGATCCTTATACCACTGTCGACCAGCTCGGAGGCTTTGAAGCTGCTTGCGTGCGACTGCGCTAGGGCGGATTGACGAACGCGGAGCGTTGCACATAGCAGGGGCCGAGGGGACGCGACGGACCTTGTCAGCTCTCTTGACCTTAGCCACCTGAGTATCCTGCGAAGAGTCTGCTAGCTCAAGAGCTGGAGCTTGAGTACGACCGGAACCGTGTTGGGTAGGTCGGCGACGACTGGTGCTGGAATAGTTTAGGTGGGAGCCGTCGATGGCTTCAGAAGACTGGTGGCCTAGTCCATCGATAAGAGAGCCATGGCGGGCAGAAGCAGGGGGTGGATCCGGGCAGGGAATGAACTGGTTATCCTGCACCATCGACCACTGGCCATTGTACCAGAAAGGCTTGCTTCGATCAAACTGAGTAGGAGGTGAGAACTGTATGCTGTTCAGATCTGACTGGTTGCCATTGTACTGTCCACCTGAGTACGCTAGATTACCAGAATCAATTGGCAGAGCAGCAGTTGACTGGGCAAGCACTGGCTGGGTAATCATAGGGGCACCAAGGGGGGTCGTAGGTGGCATTGCATAACCACCAGCTATGTTTGTGCTGATAGGGACAGGCATGACGGGGTAAGGAACAGGTCTGTATGCGATCATTGGTTGGCCGCCTCCAGGTGGAACGACCATGAAGGGTGTATAAGTGTGCTGAGGATATGCAAAACTCTCGGGTTGGTAGGCTTGGTCGCTGGCAGCACGGTTTCTAGACATGCCATCTGGCTGAGCCCGCTCACGAACCCATTTCTGGGATGGCGAGTTGGGACCACGGGTGTTTGGAACGATTCGTCCACCAGCAGTTACACGAACATGGTCAGGGGAGACAACTTGTTCACAAAATTGCTGAAAGGCTTCGGACTTCTTGACAGGTAGTGGACCCATGTTGGGGACGACACTAGGGGCATTCTCAGATACAGCATGATTCCCATGGAAATCAGAGCCAGTGCCATCGAGCTGACGAGCGTGGCTGTGAGTTACATATTGAGGATTATGCATGTCGCTCAACATGTTTTCATCGTTGTAGTGTTGTGTTCGAACGATGTTGACTAATAAGAGTGTTAGCTCGAGCACCAGGGATGGCATTGTGATAGGGAACCTACTTAGCCCATCATCCTGTCTGACAGTGGCATCAAGCTTTTTGAGGACAGGCTTGATGGTTGGGGTATTTCGATAATGTAAAAGATCACTGGCTGAATATCTTCGAGGTGCCATTTTGAAATCGATCAAGACGAACAGGGGCAGATAGACGAACGGTGTATCAACAAACGGATAGCAATTATCCGCAAAAGAATCCGACAAAGTAAAAGAATAGGTCGTCTGTTAGTTTTGTTAGCTTTTGTAGGCTTTGTGAGATGGCTCAAGCTGAGACAAGATAGAGGACAACTTACCAAAGATTGACAGGAAAGAAAACCCGAGTAATCAAAGAGATGCAATACCGGAGCCTGTGATTAACGGACGTCGTGTACCAGATAATAGTCTGGAGCCAAAGGCTCTTTGAGAATAACAACGACAAACGTCCATAGTGCAGGCCTGCTGTTGACTCAAAGAAAGGGTTGCGGATATTGCCGATAAAAAGCAGCAGAAGACAGGGTTTGAAAAGGAGACGGCACTGAAGAAATCGAACAAGAACAAGAGACAGGGAAAGCAAAGAGCCGAGAAGGAAAAAGGAAGAAGAACGAGATGAAGAGATTGTGAGCGAGGTGTAAACAGAGATTAGAAACGGACAGACAAAGAGGCTGCGATGACAGACTCTTGAGAATTTGTCGTTGACAGGAAACTGACTCGAGCGAACAGAAAGTGGTGCTTCCTATTTCAGCCTGTTGAAGTGTCAGTATCAGTAGGTACTACCTAGGCAGTAATTTAGATGGCGTGGCATGTCTAGGCCAGATGTACTTGCTGCTGTTTCCGTTTAAAAAACAGTGATGTACAGTTCCACAGGAAAGAGCTGACCTTGAGAACCTACTTGGTATAGCAGGAAGGATCTAGTAGAAGGAAGTAACGACGTATGACACTGGACCTGGAAAGCCCAAATTAAAGGCCGGAGGCTTCCACAGAGTGGTAGGTAAGCCAAAAGCTTGTGTTGTAATAGGGAAGGTGCTTCCTTGTCGAAGACGGCACGAGGTGGTGATCGCCGAAGCTTGATCAGCCAACTTGTATTGTTGAGAACAAAGAAGTACGATAAAGGATGTGAATTTGAAGAATTTGGAGAGGGTTGAGAGTTGTTTGAAGAGAACTATCAAGATTATCTGAAGAGAATCTCGAGAGTGACGGGGGTTTGCGGAAACGAGAGGGGGACGAGCAAAGGCGATGTGGTTATGGGCTTTGTGCGTGAGGAAGAGAAGAAGAGGAGAGGAAGACGGGCGAGGAGGAGGAGCAGAAAAGAGCGAGTATACTAGCTTCGTGTCACTTAGGGTTACTGTTTACGCTTGTGTTGTTATTTATTATGACATGGATGGGCAGCTTGTGTTTCAGAATGCTCGCTAAAGGAAGCTATCGTGGACTTTGGGTGAGTCAAACAGGGGCAATATCCCGTAAGCCTGGCCCCTAGTGCAGACTTAGGGTTCGCGATGTTCTTCTCGGGAGTTATGCAGGCCACAAGGTACGGTCACTAGGGTGATGGAATGGTTTTGCATGCTATTGTTTCATCAATTCAGTTTTGCTATGGTTGCCCATACCTTGGGAGTGGCTTGATGTTGGAGGTTGGCTTATATGACGTGCCAGGTGATGATGATGACCGAAACGATAGTGTGATGAAAGATCACAGACGTTGCGTTGCATATGGAATGTTTGGATTCTGACATATAACTAAGAATGTGGTGTATTAATGTAGGGATACTCGGATCTATATTAAACTTCCCAGAGAACAGCAAACGGTCTCGATCTTCCATGTAACTAGATCAAGAGAAGATCCTAGTTTCATGTCACTCTGCATTGTTCAATTCAGTGCGGGAAAGGACAAAATATGAGGAGTTCAATCAATTGAAACAAACGAATCTCTATTATTGTAATGTGTAACATAGGGAATCTCGTCAAGTCAGTACATCAAACCCGGCTGATATGATAATGGGGATTTGTTTGGGATATTTGATATTCTTGAGTAGTAGACTCGTCGCTAGCTAAACTTGGTCTCTTTATGACACTCGAAATTTACCAAGATATCCACAGCCCAATGATCGCAGCCGTAAGTCCATAGATTATTGTATAAACTTGGAGTTCCATTGAAGAGGTGTCGCGTCACCATTGGCTGCTCATCAGCGACTCCTTACACAATGGTTTTCTGGCAAACGTCTTGTTTGCCCTTTGACTTCAATACAACATTGGAAGGAAGGCGGTAAGTGCATTTACAACGAAATGCGTTCCGAGAGACCATCAGAAAGAAAAGAATCAGTTCGGGTTGAATATGCATGTTGGGCAGGGAGATCTCATTGCTGCATGGCCAAAAGAGAGAGGCATACTCAAATTAAGAAGGGAGCAGCTATCGAACACACCATATCTAGTTGTAAAATACACTGATATAGATAATTACAATACTTGTCCATTATTATTAAAAGATATCTTAAAATATGTCTATTACCCAAGATGGATGATATCAAAATTATCTAGAATACAAAAGAGCTTGCTATACCTGTTTGAAAAACTCCACTGTGAAATACTGCGGAAGAAGAAAAGGATTCTGTAATGCCATACTCATCATATAAAAGTTAAAGCCACAACTGGCATTGCATCATGCCGTCACTGTCGTTTCCCTGATCCGCGAACCCGTATATCAGGCATCCAAGTTGTGAGTTGAGACAAAATGAATGGTGGAACTGAGAAGTTATTACTAAACACTAAACTTTCCAATCGAACCAAATCACCAGCGCTGGTGCAAAAGTCGTTGATGAGAGTAGCCGTTTACGCCGCTGAATCCACTGATCTATGCGTTTTCCATCCTAGGCGACACCCTCATATTTGCGTTCCCGTGACCAGATCTAATGTCAGTAGCCTTACAAAGACCAGTTTTGTCAGCTCTTATGACTTCAGAACTGTCCATCATGATCGTTGCCACGACTGGGTCATTGACTGTCTTGAGATTGCAGCCACACTGCACTCTCTTGAGGAGAAGCCCCGATCCTTCCAGCAGGAGATGAATGCCCAACCACAAATGCATCCTTATTGGTGAGACTTTGGCTTCTGGAAGTGAGGAGAGTGCCCAGGCTTGAGTCGACTGCTGGTGTGTAGGGTCAGCAAAGAATTCTGCGAGTGCACTCCAAGTTCCTCGATATGACTGGGTGAGCGAGTTGCGAAGGTACGCTTCCAGGTTATCTTTGAGCGCACCTGGCACATACAGACTGAGGGCAGCTACCGAGTCTTGTACTTCTGGCATCATAGCAAAGAACTCGGAGACGAGAGGATCGGGTGATACGGTCTTGTTGTTCGTAACGAGCACGCCTGACGAGATATAAGAAGTGGAATCCGACAAAGGCGGCAGTGTTGTCGGGCGACACTCTGTCACTCCTGCAGAAATCCGAAGCTTTGCGATGGCAATGCAGCCTGTTCTATTATTGTCCCAGGAGTTACCGATTTGATCGATGCCGTCTGGCAAAGGATCGAATTTGCTTTCTGCTTCTCGGCAAGTCCAATCACTACGTCCGTAATCGTTGTTTCGTGACACATATATGGCCGCGTATCTGTTACTGGAGAGGAAGTGAGACTGGGGAAGTTAATCCACTGGTTGTGCATCCTAAGGAGTATCTTTGAGTAAAGCAGATGTTCCGAGGATAGTTTGTTGGAGTACAGAGTCTTCCCTGAGATATTCAGATACCCACTGCGATCGAAAATCACTGCTTGCAGTGTCCCGGTTGGCAGTTCCGTATGGTTCTTGACCCATTCAAATGACTCAATCTTAAACATGGACATTGTTACATTCTTCACGGCCGTGCCGTTGGGATGAGGTCTGAGTTGTGACGCCATGCGTTGGGCTGAGGGAGCAAGCCGTATCTCGTTGTTGTTGTCGTCCATGATTGTAGTCGATGAGATTATCCGACCTTCAGAATTTTTAACGACGAGGTCACGTACCTGACTATATGTAGCATATGAGAACCAGCCTTCTAAGACTGATGGTGCACTAAGCAAGAGATCGGAAGTGGCTGCTCCATAGGACGTAAAAGGAACCCACGATACAGAGCCGGAAGCGATTGGGTTGGAAAACTGAGCTGGACAAGCCAGAATACGAACCAGAATTACGGTCGATTTTGTCGTGGTACCGCGGACTCCTGAGGAAGATGGTGAACGTTGTAGCGTAACAAAGGGTAGTTTCCATGAAACAGGTCGACTGACTTCGGCCAGTGAGAGGCCGTCAGCCTTGAGAAGAATGAAAACGCATCGCCAAGTCGCTAGTGCTTGCCATGCTGTGCATATCGTCCTTGAAATAATCAGTGCTGTCGATATGATTGTCGAGACATCGGTCTACGTTAATGTCGTGAGAGATAAGGTTGAGTCGTCATCAACAGCAAAAGACTTTCCGTTGAGCCAGAGTGTCATGGCGAGAGTTAAAGAGATGATGTAGATCAAGTAGAGCAGAAGCAGGTACCATTGTGAGGCGAATTTGACCCATGCATGTCGTCTGTTTGCTTGGATACATCGGTGGGCTGTTGCTGTGCGTTCGCCTGTGTCTCTGAGGCGAATTCCGAGTAGAGAGTAGTGAGAGGAGTTGCTTAATTCCATCTGGCTAGCATTTTGGAAGCAGTGGTTTCTTTGGTTGGTCAACTTGGTCAAGTTTCTGGGATCTGGACCAGGGAACTGCTAACCTGCCTAGTGCCCTGAGGTATCTATCTTTCAACCATAGATACGGATAGATCTGAGAGAACGCAGAAGATGTTTTTTGCCCCGAGGATGAATCCGACATCCTATCTTTGTTTGTATATCAGTCTGAAAGCGGGATATCCAAAATGTAGACAAATGTGCAATATCGGTTCTCGTTGAGGATTATTTGATAATGGCTATGCCAAATCCTTATCAGGCTTGACATGTTATGGCCCGGTAAAGAAAATGGGCTATCTGGTTGTTTCTCCTTTATTTTCTTTCATACCAACTACCTACCTAACATCTCAGTCATCTATTACAAGATCAAATTCATCTTATGAAATTCCTTGAACCTCAGTTTTCTATCAGGGGTAGGTGCTTACTCAATGACCGGACTCTTCTTCCATGTTGACAAACCTTTTCACAGGTTCTTTCACCTTAATACACACCGGATATTAAAAGCAAGCCGAAAGCTTTATAGAAAAGTCTGACATCAACCGTACCACGACCTTTTATGGCGAGGGAAGATAGCTAGTCTATCCATCAATCTTTACTTACCTGAGCACAACGATGTGGCATGAACTCTCGGCCAAGATTGGAACGTAGCAATAACGCTCCCAATCTCACATGTCTCTCCGTACGATACCGCGTCGGAAGTAAAACGAACTATTGTCACGTTCAGCTCGTATCTGAGAACGACAATGTACAACCAAAGGAGCAGAACAAGGGAGGGATACAACCGGTGACAAAACATCTACATCAAGGGACTCTGGAAACACGACGACCGATACCTTTGCACCCGACACCCAGAAACTAGCTCAAGAATCAATACGAGACAAAGGCCGTGGGCACGAGAATGTCAAAGATACACGGCGGAACTTTGATTCACGCCGTGAGGCATTTACAAAAACAAAGGCGTCTGCAAGACCACGCAGTATAGCATCACTCGCTTGTTCGATTCTTTATCCTGCAGGTAAAATGCATGGGAGGAAGAGTAAAGCAGAGATTGCTTGGGTGGTACGGAACGGACGGAGGAGGGGAAGTTTGAGCTAGGCAGAGAGGATGAGCTTGGATTGTTCCATTCAAGCTGGGCATATCTCCGCTGATGTTGTTTTCCTATTGTTTGATTTTCTTGTGATCTGGATAGAATACACATGCAACTTCATTGCCTGTCGTTAAAGACAAAACCTAAGAGTACTTGAATCGACATGGAGTAGATCATCTAGACATGACCGTGAAAACCCAATGACAGATGCTAGAAACCCAAGAAACGCAAAATGGAGTGAACCTCGGTTCACTCCATGTTTAACCCACTTCCCCGAGGTAGATTTCCCACTTAATCACCAAAGAAAAGCTAGCCTCATTCTCTTGTCAATGCCGAGCCCCCTTCCACAAGCCTACGGGATGATCTTCTGTTTAGAGAAAAAGGCCTTGGTAATACTCAATACCGCTGAAAGAATTGGCGCGATACTCGCCAGTTTATTTACCAACAAGAGCAAATGTTTGCTTTTTGTCAAGCTGTACCCAATCACTCGGAACCTCGCCCCTGATCCTTTCTTTCACACCCTCTTCTACTGTGTTTCTAACAGACAAGTTATTGGACGAGTTCTATTTGGAGAATCTAGAATACATGGAAAAGAAAATAACTCCCCCGCAAACGCCACTTGTAGGAATAGCTTTATTGACCCCTGAAAATGACATTTTCTTCACATGCAGTCCGTCGTGTGGTGTTTCGTCACCAACCCTCTCGACGTCAACGTGGGGGGATTTTTACGAGCGCAACTCGTCTTTCTTTTCTTTTTTTCATACCGTCTTGAGCATTGAATCTACTTCAATCATCTAGAGAAGAGCCGTGAACTACCGCTAAACCAATCATCTTCATACCAATCTTCCATTGAACCTCGTAACAAACCAAAAAGAAAACAATCATCTCCCCGCTTGCCCTTCGTTTACCCCGCCATCATGGGACCTTTTTTTTCTCTCACATACTCGGCATAGCATGGCATAGCATGGCAGACACTAGTGGGGCGCCAAACGTTGCTTTTCCTTGCTGCTATCTTTCCTTCTTTCCCCTTCGGCGTTACGGAATGATGGGGACAAATATCGATCGGATGAGTCGTCATGGGAGGGGCCGGTAGCTTAGCTGAGGTAGGACTAAAGCTCTGGGTCGCGTCCTCGTAAACGTCCAGGGGTGTTGTCATGAGATCCAATATACATAGTACAACAATCCCAGATATTCCATCTAAAAATTTCCTACACTTTTCCATAATCCAAACCCCAAAGAGAAACACCATTCACAAGCTTCCAAACTAGACACTCAAGTCCAAGTCCATCATACATCGCAACAATGGCCCCTCTCACACCCCAC
>JABFFC010000347.1:0-61514 GCA_013623535.1 Fusarium penzigii
GTTATGGCTTGTACTTAGAATATTCTCGAAGGGCAAGTTGTTAGATGATTAAAGAGAATTTATGGGGTAGAAGTGATATGGATGCCGAGACCATAACAGCCGGTGTTTAGTAATTTCTTTTCACTAATAAGATAACGTTGACATGCCCATGGTATATAGTTTTCAATTTAGTGCTTACTACTTCAGTATCATTGACGGTCAAGGTCAGATCACTATTCTCACCTTGACTTTCTGCATACCAAGCCTCTCCTCATCGCATCACTCCCACAATACATACAGCCCCGTCACGGCTTGCATCTTAAGTCTGAATCCATCCATAACTGCCGTTAGCTACGGTGTCCTTTAGTAGTTGAACTCCAAAGCCCAGGTAATATTCTCATTAGACTGGTCAAGCTTCCAAAGGAGGCTGTCGCCAGAGTAGGAGATGGCGGCCAAGCCAAGATCAGTTGGCGCATTAACGGCATCGTAAAGAGTAGCGGCGGTGTTGAATCGAATCTGTTTAGCGCTGATCTGCCCCGAGGTAGGCAGTCCAAGCGACGAGAGGTTGTTGATGCTAATAGTCCAGTTTCCGGTGAGAGGGTTGGAATAGGATCCTGTATTGCCACGACTGCCGGCAAGGACACGAACAGTGCGCTGGGGCCGGGAGATAACAGCATATACGTCAGATCTGTTATTTGGCGTGTTGTAGGTCCAAACCTTGGTTCCAACCATCTTGTTGCGGTAGTACGATAGAAGGGGGAAATCGCGACCACCAAAGTAGCCAGTGCCGTTTTGATTATAGCCTGTGATTGGGTTTTGGGGCTTGCTGAGGATATTTGCCGCGAAATCGTGGAGGACGAGTCCTCCGTTCCAGTTGGCGCGCAGTCCGGTAGCGTTCCATCGCTCAAGCTGGGCAATATTCCAAGCTGTTGCCGCCGGGAACTGCTGGTTAGGACCACCATACTCATTTGCGTTCCAGGGACCATTGAAGCTACCACCAGCGGCCGTGACCCAGCCTTTAAATTTGTCGATGGACCCCTGAAGCGTGCCCGTACCGTCTAAGAAGTGCAAGCTGACAAGGTCGGGGAAAGTGTTATTGCCCAAAGTCTGGCTGACGAAATCGGTGTACCAGTTGGTCTTGCTTCCGGCGTATATGGGCAAGAGGCCATATGATGGGCCGGTAATCTTGGTGTTGGGAAGATCCTTCTTGAAGCGGCGGTACGTATAGATATAGTAGTCAATAAAGCGCTGGAGGCCACGGTTCATGAAGAGTGTGTTGTCCGCTTCATTCCAAGGGTCCACCCAGACGTTGGATCCTGTCATATTGTTCGCCTTGAGCTTGCCAATCAAATTGTCAAGAAACTTATCATACTCGACGTAGCTTCCGTTATCACCTGGCATAGGGGTCGCATCCCAACTGCTCCAGTAGTCGGTACCCCAGATGTTGTTGACCATAAGCTGGTAAATGCCATTATGGCGGTGGACAGCCTGATAGTCCGACAAGAGCTGCTCAAAACGGCCCTATTTTTGGTCAGCGAGCGTCCGATTAGCTTTTTAAAGGCGAGGCCAGGACATACATCGATCTGGCCCCATGTCCATCCTCTACGGGGGGTGTTGAGCCCAGGTCCACCTGAACGGACGGCATTAAAGCCAAACTCGCTCAGCAGACTATCTGGGATCTGGGTAGTGTTAATGGGGATACCATGGTGTGTGCCTGAAGCCAAGTATTTGGTAGGGCCCTTCGGCTGCGCGAGATAGACGTCGGCTTGGCCCGTAAGGCCAGCTCCCATGGCCACTGTGGCATAGATGCTTGAAAGAAAGAAGTTTTTCATACTGCCAACTTGATGTTTTTGCTTTGTCTTGAATGATGCAGAGTTGCCGATGTTGCTTGTAGCGAGAAATTCACTTACAGTTACTGGGCAGCATCAGAGCTTTAAATAGTTGTTCGTGGCCTAGCCCCAATGCCCCTACTATGTCCAAAAATTCATCCTGTTCGATAAAGCTCTTTTCCTTCCATCGACAGCACGATTGCCAGAATAAGGAGAACTTTTAGGCGTGCCAATGATTAGCTCTCGCATCAAGAAACCTTCCGACCAAACCCCTTAATCTTCGGCCGACGAGAGGCCAGGGACAATTGCGAGAATGCTATTGGATGTGTTCAGACGTGTAGAGTGGCTCGGCATTCTTCCCGTTACATTGGGCTCATGACCACCAACGGGAAATTCAAATGTGAGACATGGGGAAGTACATAGCGATCTCTTTCGTTAGTCTGTGCTCTACTCTCCAGAACTTCACGGCACCCTTGGGTAATGCTAGGTTACGTGCTGCGGTCGTTTGTAACAAACGCCATAGTCTACTTGTCGAGGACATACAAGCCAGGGGAAGCCGAGATGGCAGACTGAAATCTTCTGTATACACATATACACTTGGAAGACCTTTCAATGGTGATCTGATTAAAGCACAATTCTCACTCAGCGCTCGTTCCTGTAGTCATGTACCGACATCATTCAAAGGTATTGGGGGGCGGAAGCATCCTGATCAAAACCCAAAGATCAACTTGATGTAGGCGGCTTGAGCCCGAACCAATATGCTACAAGCGAAAAGATCGGTGACTACTCCGTAAAGAACTGCCATACGTCTAGTCACTTTATCAATAGTTCAATTTGAGCTCCCCAAATCCCCGCAGTTTCTCCGCACTCCACCGGACTGATGCGCAACTAGTGCCACTGGGAAAGGTTACAATAGTTAAAACTCGAGTTCCGTATGTTCCAATCACGGCGAGAACAGAAGCCCACGCCGAGTATAGGAATGTATATAGTATATAAAGATACGGGCACTGGGCCTGAGATAACTTGCTGTCGACCAACGGAGTGTTGAATTGAGTTTGCATCACCGATGTTCGTGGCCTGTGCCTAATCCCAACTTTAGGGATGGTTGGGATAGTATAAATGTAACAGACGTTAGATCTTCATAACTTACTTAACCTTATAGTTAATAAAGGAATCTCTGCAGTTGTACTGCATTGTCGATCCTCGAGAGAAGTTCTGTCGTGGAAGTGTACACGAAAAGGATCATTATCCGCATGTTGACGTAAGATGCATGCACGAAGGGTGTTCCTTTCTGATAGTTTTGGATGGCAATAAACCAGACATTGTCAATCTCATACCGGGGAGACGTCATTACGCGCATACATCACACAAAAAGATGTAGACCGTCCTGGCCCTGAGTTCCAAAGTATTTGTCTGTATTAGATTAATGGAATGTCATTTGCTGTTGAAAGCAAACATGTATCATTGTAAGAACAGCCCCATACATTTTGGAGTTTCCCATTGGGTCGGTAGGACATCTAAGGTACTGTATGATGGATCTGATCCCCATCATTCAAGTGGGATGAGATCGTTTCTCAGATGATCTACCTTATATCGACAAACTCGGGAATCTTTCCGAGTAAGATTGCTTCGTCGGGAAGTGGGAGATACTATTAGATGTGAATATTACCACTTTGTATTTGCCAATTGAACCGACACCAGTGTGATCAAGTTTCAAGATCGAAGGGCTTGATTCTCTAAACGGGTGAAGCCTGCTGTTGGGAAACCTGGAAGTTAAAATTCCAGCAAGTAATTTGAGGGAAGATGAAGCTTGCCACCGCTGGAAGCAGGTGCTTCTAGGTCTTTGGAACATACGATTAGAAGAGATCATGTCGCTTCAAAACTTTGCAAAATTTTATATGTGATTTGCTAGGACGGCCAGCTCCCAAGCGTGGCCAACTTCATCCTCCTTCAACTTATAAATCACAGTGCTCATTGCATCGCACAGTCACGAATACGGCAATACCCGCCTCTCGGCCCTGAAATCCATCGATGCTACCCACTTCAATTCTCGTGCGAAAGCCACACGTATATACATACCCCACTGGAAGGACATACAAAAGCGAGGCACCGCACTGTACTGCATTGTACCAAGAGCTATGGCAATACCAACAGGGTTGTCAGATAGTCAGCCAAAAATGGACACATAGCAACTCGGCGGTGGTCTTCCCCTGCTTTCTGGGTTCGTCCATCAATCCTCGTTACAATGTTTTTGTACCTTTGAGGTTTTCGGAAAATGTGCCGAAAGCCGTACTTGATCTAAACACGTTTCCGCTTGTAAAATTTAGAGAACATCTGTACGGATGAAAAATGGTTCATGATGCAGCTGATCTTTCGAGTTCCTTTACAACGAGCTCACATCGAGCTGTTGTCCAGAACCTCTGGGGAAATCACCAGTGATCCTTCTCTCTAGGAATTTGATGACGTGCCGTGTGAGCCGTAGTCGAGCAAGGGGATGGGATTCCCAAACTCAACGGTGGATTCCGGTGGGTGTGGTTATGTGAGTATCTTATCTGAGCGTTCGTCACCCATGCGATCCAAGTGCCAATGCTGCTAGCGGAGAGTCAACAGTTAGTGGAACGTCCATGCAGGGCCCCACGGTCCACAACACACATTTTTGGCACCACCAGCCGTCAGCCGTTGGTGTACATAGTACACTACGTGGCTTGCTTGTCCGGTGGCCATGCGTTCTTATAGCTCATGCCTGACTCGATAAGCCCGGTACGATTGGACCGCTTTGAAGCACTTGAAAGCCGTTATACGATGTTTGATTATTTCAGAAAGATGGGGCAGATATACTCTTGCCTCATTGCAATATGAACGTCGCTATAAGCCTGAATTATACTAGTCAACCGATACTGCAACGTCTATGCTCTATCAGTGGCCTGGTAGCGGCTGCTGTGGGCTAGCAAGTTCGAAAATACAGTTAGTTGTGGTGCTTTTAGCAGCATAGGCTGAAAAGGTCCAATGCCAGTGCGTAGTCAATTTTGAAGTGGTCGCTTTTTATCCCCACAGATCCCGCACAATCCACCGGGCCAGTGCATATCTAGAGCCGGGGTTTCAGTTACCCCAGGGTTAATAAAAGGTTTAATTTAGATTAGTTCCTGCAGGTGAAGCACCCGTATGGTCTATTGTTAAAAAAGGGACCGTGGCGTATCCACATACAAGGACAGTCTGAATAACTAAGTGAGAAGTCAAGAACACAAGTGTAATCAATTAAGCTACAGAAGAGATAGAAGAAAGAGAATCGCAACACTAAAGACCGTCTAATTTGCCGCTTATATCCCTCTTCAGTCATACTGCAAGATCCATCAGTTATGCTTGCCCTGACATAAGTTTACTAACTGTCTGTTTTCTTCTAATATTTGGGCACACGTGACGGTAGCTTGCAGGTGTTTTCCAACAACTGTAGTTACTGTATAGGGTAGTCTCTTTTATCTAGCTTATTTTACATCTGAAACATAACGACTTTATATAATCTAGCTATCCCGGTTTCAAGTTAATATAGCATAGGCATGAATACGCTTATCTGGAATGCGAAGTAGCGCCTTGTATTCTTAATAGGAAACTGGATTAAGAAGCGTGTACCCTTAGATTCAAATCACCATGCGAAACTTGAATAAGTTCCGCTGAATTATGTCCTGCTTCTTCTGTTCTAGTTCCTCCATGTCCCAGTTCACAGAGGCGAATCTGCCAGAGAGCCAATCTCGTCGGTCACACGAGAGCCAGACTATCGTGTCGGCAGCCAGCTCTGGCGTATCCGTGAGGATATCTTGCAGTTGTGGAGGCATGTTCATGGCCAATTCGGTCCTGATACCGCCAGGGTGGAGTGCGATGGCGATTAGACCCTGCCCGGAATACTCCTTGTCTACAAATTCGGTAAAACGACAAAGAGCAAACTTAGTTGTCTGGTAGCCCGATGCACCAGGGAACATAACGTGGGCACCGCCACTGCTAATGTTGATAAGTGTTTTGATTGGTGATTTGAGCAGCAGCGGCAGGAAATAGTGCGTGGTGAGGTAGGTCCCTTTAATGTTGACCTCCCAGGTCCGCCACCATTCACTTGGGTTGGAGTCGGCGATGGGTTTCCATTCCTCCAAATAGCCAGCATTATTGACCAAGATGTCGAGGCTGCCGCCGAGAATATCTGCAACGGTCTTAGATGCTCCTCGCACCGAGTCCTCCGATGTTATATCAACCTTCATAGAATGCACCAACGGCTGGGATCTGTTGGCCTTCCTGGCGGCATCCCTAACCGCTGTTTCGATATCGGCCATATCCGAACGAGCTACAAGCATGATTTTCGAACAGCCCGCAGTGGCGAATCTAATTGCGGTCGCCTTGCCGATGCCCTTAGAGGCACCCGTGATCAAAACCGACTTGCCCGTCAGGTCGGCTTTAGCGGGATCGATATATTCGTAAGTATCTTTATGCACCGAGACATAGCTAGCCACTGCAGGCCAGTTGGTGTCGCGCAGGAAACGATCGTGGGCCACCATGTTGATTCTTAGGGAAATGGATAAGGTGTGGATGCTAAGGATTTGGGAGCTCTCTTCGTCCTGTATTGAATGGTCCGCCCATAGCTTTTATATATCAAAACCAAGTAGTTAGAGCACTGATCACTATGTCCGGTCCTAACTCCGGCTACTGTTGTTTTATAGCTTCTATACATCAATGTTGATGAACTGGAACTCTTGTCACCGTATGAGGCCTTAAGTCCGGCCTTAAGCCCGGCTACGAGGTGCTAGTACTGGATGCAAGGGGCAGTTGTTGGATTTATTATTCTTGTACGCGGTGTTACAGGCTATGCCTAGCTGGGAAGACTCTACTACGATAATACCACAGTGAACGTTAATAAACTTTATTACACTTATATAAAAAGAAGATAAACTACTTCTGCTGTGTATGATCGAATTCACTCAGTCTGTAATATAACTTACAAAGACATATCTTAACTACCAAGTGATACGTTATGCTCCGAACTTGAATCTATAATATGAAGGCTGTATAATATCAGGCACAAGTCCTCCGAATCCACCTTGACGATTTAGTAAGGCCTCAAGACTACATGGGATTGTCTGAGTGGCGTTGAATTTGAAAATTGACATGTTACTTGTCAAGCTTAACGAAATCTCGACTACATCACTGGTCTTTTCAAAAGCAGTGCAAATCTGCCAAGTAGGAACTTTAGCATATGTTATATACATAAGCATTCATAGAGAATACTTACTTTTCTTGAAAAATCCGAGTCGGTGCTCGTGTTATTTATTTTCGTTGACGAACCCTCCTGTATATATGATGCCAAATCACATAGCTTGGAGATGCTGTTGAATGTTCTTTGCAAAGCCTCATTTTCACCCCCAAATTTGGGTTTCAGGCGCAGTAGAAATTCGCGAAGAACGGCCTTGTTCTGTTTCGCAGTCGCGTTTGAGGGTTTGGCGAATATTTCTCTAATCAAGATCAAAATATTCAAGACTGCGAAGCAGAGTTGATGCCTAAACCCATTAGCATATATTCGGTTTAGATCATTGTAAGTGGCTTACCAAAACTCTGGTAGCGGTGGTGTAGATACGTGCTGTAATAAATGTAGCGCAGCACGAGCGCCATCCTCCGGAGCTCTCATTGACTGTGGCCCTCGTCTCAAAGGAGACATTCGTGTTAACTCTGTACCAAGATCAAAATTTATCTCACATTGATCTATAGCGGCATCGAGTCTCCAGACAGTGGCGAAATATGTGAGATGTAGTCGCACGATCCATGGTTCGAGGTCCGGCTCTGGTAGCTCTGTGTTCCATGTTGGACGAAGTTTTTCTGGTAAACCAAATGCCCAGTTTTCAAGTTGACCAGAGAGCTGTAATAATCTCTCATGAAATATTGCTGAGATCAGTGTTGTTATGTTTGAACCACGGATCTCATTTAGAATCTCCGACTGAATAACAGAAAGTTCTGCCATATACCTTAAAACATTTTCTTCAGGTAAACCTATATTGCCAACACCATCAGACGGGTCGGGGGCCGGAATACCAATTTCATAGCCGTCATCGCGAAAGGGTACAGGTGTATTTAATCCATAGCGGATAGCCGTGCTATTGCAAATGATATGAATCATCCAAAAAGCCCGTCTATGGCGTTCTGCTTCATCAAAATCAAGGCTCAGGTATAACTCACGGCGGTGTAAACCGATTACCTGAGCCAGATGAGCAGCTGTGGCCATTAGGCTTTGTGCTGCCCGTACATCCGCTGTACCCTGCATGAATATGGCCATGAGAAGAACTGCTTGACAAGCATGAAGATCATGCCCTTGAATTGCCAGCTGAGGGAATACAGAAAAGGCGTTTTTGAAATGAGCCCACGAAATGGGAAAGACGTCGTCGATAGAATTACTTGCCGTCTTCCATTGAATGCTCATGGCCAGAAGAACATTCACTGTGGCCCAACGTGAGGGACTTTCGTAATAGTTTTCCACTCCAGCAATGTATTGCGCCTCCACCATGGCGAACAATGTCTGAGTATTAAACAGCGGCGTAAATTTTCTGAGGTCCTGAAGCGCACTATCCAGCAGATGCAAGGCAGCTTCTTTTGCTGGAAGTGGAGTAAATACAGACTGTGAGAGCCCGATATGTTCTTGCCTACTCTTGAGCGCATGGAAAGTAGCTTCTTCTGGAAACAAAGAGACAAAAGCGGTCAGAGGAGCAGGCAATTGGGGTTTCACAAGACCGTCATCGCACTCGGGACTTTGTTGCAGCCCTGGGGTTATGGCTGGACCTTGTGTCTGGACCTGTCCGCTAGACTCGTGATGTCCAGCCAAATCTCCAATACTATTTTCTCGATTAGGAGCCCTTGAAAACACTTTATTGCCGTGGCTGTTTCTTGACAATGGTCGAGTAGCCACTGCTCTGTCTTCGGCGGCTTCTGTCGCTCCATCATCGGCCCCGAGTCTTGGACCCCTTTGGAGAAATGATTCCACCTCGCGTAGTCTTTCCTCCAGCGACTGCATTCGTTGCTTGCTTTGAAATAAGTTAATCAAACCAATACAATTGCACGGTTGTGAGTCTTCTGGGGCAAACGCTTACCTTCGGCCTGGTCCCCTGGCTCTCCGATGGCTGTAAATGCATGGCTTATCGTGCTTATGGCAATTCTGGCATGTTGGATATGCGCCGTTGCACCGAGTCTTCTTTTCTTTGCATCGAAGACATGCCTGGTGACTACCCTTAGAGAAGTGTTGGCGGAAATTTCAGATGTACTTACATTCACAGTTTTGTGGAACTCGTGAAGGCCTTGGAAGATCGCAATCGCCTACTTCCATTTTGTGTCCAGTTGCGACTCATAAAAAGTAAATGGCGAGGAGGTTTGAAGGTCTGAGTCTAGACCTGGATTTATTGGTATGGTAACTCTTGGAATGTGAAAAAGAATAATATCACCAACTGACGTTGCCTAGGCAGATATCAAATGTTCGCGAGTTGTTTCGGGATTTCTAATCACGTCTGTCACGTGGTGGAGACTTCGGTATGTATTAGCACACTTTGGCTTGTCGGATGCAAATTGTATCCGAGCCGTGAAAGTTAGCTATCGTCTTCCAGCCACCCCCATTCCGGTGAAACGATGGAATAAAGAGACAGACGTCCAAGTTCTACATTGATATCAAACTAGGGAGGAATATGTCTGACTTGGGAGATCTCACGAAGTCCAAGGAGCTACTTCGCTGTCAAAGGATATTAAGGAGCGACGACAACTTCATTTGGATCTGCACTATATAAGTATAACTGAATCTGCCCATACCAGCAGTCTGTTGGTCTTCTTCAGGACAAAGCAGAGCCCGATTTGCGAGAGATTCTCTTTAAGAGTTACTTCGCATCTCCGTACGCCTCCGAGAGAAGTTCCTTAACTGATTTGGGACGAATTTCAGGAAACTCATCGTTCAAGGTTCGCTCGGGCTTTAAATCAAAAGCCCCGTTTTCGAACATGACGCCAAATGAGGCGATAAATCCTTGGAGAATCTCTTTAGGCATCCATGTGTACATAGAAGCATGGGAGGGCAACTCCGTAAACTGGCCGGCCTTCAACTTCTCAATGGAGTCATGGTGGATGTCGAATTTGGCTTGTTTGACATCCTCGGCAATCTGAACAAACTCATTGAAGCTGACTTTATCACCAATTATGTATGAGAACTTGTCCCACTGCTTTTTAGTCAGGAGTGTGGCCACGAACTTTCCAACGTCCAGGGTATACGTAAAGACGACAGGCACGTCCCCAGAGCCAGGAATAGCCGCAGTGTTATTGGCTACGTCGACAAAGAGAGCCATCGGAGGCATGTAAGTCTTGATATTGGGTGCCCCATAGTAATCGAGGAAAAACCCATTGCTTACAGAGGTCCACTCGAGGGAGGTCGACTCCAATGCCTTGAGGTTGGCAAGTTTGGCAGCAGCTGGTGGGAAGTACGCGGCTAACCTAAATGCTTTCATTCAGTCTTTGCACAGCAACAGGGGTCATAAAAAGAGGCTAAGACTTACTCCTCCGTATAATCGATTCCCCATGCACTAGGGATGTATCGCTTTGTTGTTCCAGACTTGTCCGCTCCATGGAGTAGATTTAGTTCCTGTTCAGGAGGGGCCATGCTGCTAAGAGCCGAAATCACTGCCTCAATCTTGTTTTGTTCAAGTACCGATGCGATCTTGTCCACGCTGCTGTAGTCCATTGCAACAATACGAGCACCAATCTCCTTGGCCTTGACATCGTCGGCCTGGGTATTACTTGTATCAGAAGTGCACTGTTAAGAATAATCAACGAACAATTACCTGGCGAGCAAGAACCACAACTTCGAATTGGTTGGCGGCCTTGATGCCATCAACTATGGCGCGGCCAAGCTTGCCGGTTCCTCCTGCAACTGCAACAGTGGGCATGTTGGGTGCGAGTGTAAGTTGAGATCGAAGTATCGGAATTGTTGAATATTGTTGAATGAGACCTGATGGTAATGATGGATTACATGTCATTTATATAGAGATTTGCCAGTATTGCAGATCATTTCTAATCCAGTGTTAAGCTTCACACGCAGCCGGATGCAAAGTAACTCCAGCCTCAGGCTTTGTAATAACGCTGTGACCTCGGGGTTCTGTAAGAAGCCGCCCGGTGACGAACCTTCTCGATGCATGCTCGTGCATTCGCTTAGATTGTACCTCTTTGTTCCACAAAGAATCAGATAAGGTGTCCGTTACTAGGGTTAGAATGGATCGAAGACATGGTGCCATCTAGCGATTGAGTTCTGTTGATGATAAGATAACTTAACTTACAGTAGCACATTTTCGAAACACAATTGTGTACCCTTGTTTGGCGTTAGAAAACAAAAAGTAGCATTGCGTCAATTGGAGAAAGCGTTCTGTTTCGCACCTTATCCAACTAAATACAAGACGCCATAATTTCGGCCACCCAGTCTTCGTCTGAAGGCAGAGTTTCAATATTGAACTCGCCCCAAAACAATTTTTCATAGGTACCCCTTTTGCGTCTTAAGTACATTCCCATTTGCGACTCAGCTCCTTTGTTAACTTGAAGACGCCCGCAACACCTCTTCGCGCAGGGTTGAGCGCCCAGTCTTTCTGTAGTATAGCAGAGTGCTGCAATAGGCTAATAACGACAAATAACTGCTGTTGGAGTAAATTGCTCGAATATCAAATTTGGAGGGATTGACGTCTACTCGGCGATGGGTATATGTGACATGCACATTCGTTCAGGGTATTTTGTTTCGGTACAGAGGAAGATTTGAGTCCTCTAGAAAATGAAATCCTGCTCATTCCATGCGTTTATCCGGACATCTGGTCGGGAATCTGCCGTCATGGTCTCCCCGTCAATGATCATCTCAGGTGTTACTAACGCTCCATCAGAGGCATTGAGCAATGCATCATTGATGATAAATTGGCCCAACGAATCCAAATCTCTCCATGAGAATCCGTGCAACGGATCAAATCCAAGGGTTTGGGGGCTTTGGCTGTCTGATGACCCGGCTTGTCCAATATTCGGAACTGGTGCTTGGACTGAATTTGACTTGTCGTGACGCCGAGACTCACGCTGTCGAGGTAATGGTCTTGTATATAGCAGCCTCAAGGACCTGGCATACCGTTTGCCGAGTCCATTCTGGTCAACAGAAGCTCTTTGTAGACGCAGTATCGTCTCTTGTACCGTACGGCGCACCGCATTCGCATCGGCAGAATCAAGAGCTCCCGCCGATATAGCCTGAAGGAATAACTTTGTTAGCCTGCTATTGATACTACATGCGAACATTTTAATTGCCGTACCTTATACAAAAATACAGAAGCATATATGGTGTATAGAAGATATTTAATCGGCATATACCTCAATCCATCTTCAGGGTCGATGTATGTGTTGAGAGTGCCCAAAAGAGAGTTGGCAGCGTCTATAGACTCGTATATGAACCGCGCGTCTGACTTTCCAGCGAGGTCTGCGAAAAGCGTCTTGTTCAGTCCGGCTGGTTTTCCTTGACTAGACAAGTGACTGATGGCTCGATTTAGATTTGCTTGGAAGGCAAAGGCGTTGATATAGAGACGAAGGAAGTCGTATGTCAAAACAAGTGATGATTTTATCAACGGTGTAACTATTTCAGTTATCAGCCTATCTGCGAAAATGCGATTACGAGTTAGTTGTTTGGTGAACTTACAGCTTAGGCTGCCCCATAGAATCTTCCAACGTCTCAGAACTGAAGCAAAGTCGTCCTATTTAACGTAAGTTGCGAATTCAATGAAGACACTGCAAGTTACATGGCTTACAATATATCTGACATACTCCCCGCCCATGTATAAGTGCTCCCTGTGACTGGTTGAAGAATAGAGTATGTCATGAGTGTTGCTAAACAACTGCGTCAACTCGAGGTGTGCCTGGAAAAAGAGAGCGAGGTTGTCGTTTCCAAGCTTTTGGGCTTCCAATGATGGAAAGTCACTGGCCCGAAGATGTGTTGATGGACCAGGTCCACGAGACCAGAAACCCTTGCCTAGGCGGATAGAGATTGCGCGATCGCTCATATAACATGCTAGTTCAAATATCAGTCATCACGACCTTGGCACGAAGAGTCAAGAGTAGTTACCAGCCCAAGCAATACGCTTCCTGCAAGCAAGCTCCGACGATTCTTTCTCTCCTTGTACTAGGCCAGTCTGCTCCAGCCTTTGTAGATAGGCCAAGCGGATAGCCATACCTACAAGCATCCATGACCCTTGATCCTCCTTACCACAACCGATAGCTTTTCCATCCTTGGGTGGATCTGGAGCCCATTCGGCAAGTATGAGCAATGCCTCGACGGCACCAACTGTCGTAGCTCCAGTATAGACAAGTCTCGAAACAAGGTGCTCCATATGACTGGAACTAGCGTGATGGACTTGTGACCACGTTGGGTCGTTTCTGGAAACTACAGCTAGGATTGCCGTTATGAGATGCTCCTCTTTTTGGAGCCAGCGATGGATATGGTCGTATTTGAAGATTGCCGCATGTGCGATTGGAAAAAATACATGATAGTGCTGATGGTATCTACACACAGAATAATGATCAGTGATTTGTATTTGTTTGAAATCAAGATCACGATCAGTTACCTCTGGAGAAGAAAGACAATGTCGTCTGTGGTCAGAAGCCCATCCATCACTGGTTTGTAGGAACAGGTAAAGGTTCCACCTGCATCAGGCAAATGGTCACCCCTATCCTCTGGTACTGCCATGGAAGCGTGTGCTTGATCCTCATTATCGAGGTCAGCGACTTGATGCAGCAAGTTCAAGGCATCAGATGGATTCAAGAGATCAGAGTCGATGCGACTCTCGAGTTCAAAGCTCTCCCTGCGGCGGCTTGGAGAATGCTCTGGATCACCATCATTCTGTCTGTACCAACTGGCCCCAGGTTCCATATGAGGCCATGAACTTTCCCTATCGAGGTGTCCAGGATCTGTCCTAGTCCGAGGCTGAGAATCGTCATGAGCCCTGCTCGGCCGGGGGCGGGGCTCGGTCACTGGACCGTCGGCATCTGGTGTAACCGTACCGGCAGTCTGGTCATTCGCGACGCAAAGGCGTTTGGTGGTGTTGATACCCTTTGTTCGTCGACCCCCTCTTTTTGAAGTTGCGAGTGTGCATTGGAGGTCAAGGTCGACGCATCTGCGGCAGGGTGGCTCACCAGGCGTCCCGAGCGAGTCCCTGGAGATTGAGAGTCAATATTTCCCTCAGCACAAAAGCAGTGGATGCGTTTCGAAATCGCGTCTAACTGGCCAATCTTACAAGTCGCATTTGGTCTTTCTCGATCTGCATGCAGTGCAGGCACGAGATATTCGCCTTTCCTTGTCGATTCGCATTACTGTAGCCATTGAGACGGGGCCATCAAGATCATTTGCCTTTCAAACAGCGACGGCAATTGATTGATTTAAGAGGTGAGAGGCAGTTGCCTAGTCGCCGAGATGGATCTAGACCTTTGCACTAGAGTCTTTCTAGTCAAGCGTCGTAATGGTGGAGAATGATGGTCACCTGCTTCGCTAGGTTTGATCAAGACTAGAGCCGAGAGCGTTCTTGATTTGTGCTCAAGCAACCCGATGCAGTGGGCCATGATGGATGGGTAAATCACTGGACTGAGAAATCTCATACAGCACCTGCGACCCTCCAGATCGAAAATTACTGATTTCCTCTTCTATCACGAAGAGCCTAGTTTCCTTCCAAGGCCACAGTTGTAGACAGTGCGGCTTGAAGTGTTCCCAGCCGTCAGTCAAAAGTATTTTCTAGTGGCTAAATGAATGATTTTGTTTGCTAGCGCCAAACACTCCAAGTGCTCCAAATGCCGGTATCCGGCAATTGCTGCGGCTTTTGACTTCAGACTGGTACTGTACAGTCTGTACTTGATCGTATCATCAAACATACGGCAATTGAATTAGCGTCATGGAATATTCCACGTGCCCAACGAATTCCAGCCGTTCATCCGTCAATGTACTGATAATTGACCCCGGATTTTTCCCCCGCCCTTTACTAAAAGTTAGGGTTGACGATGGGCCAATGTAGCTGTCCCATGGGGTTGAAGGGGCTAGTTAAACTCAAGCAGGTTCATGTTGCGGTCCGGAATGGCAACACGCATGCCAAATCTACAAAAGGGGCATCAATCCTGCGATACGAATCTCGACATCAATTCAGGTCTCTCAGTAGACGAGCAACCTAGTTTTCGTCATCATCAATCATCTTCGTCCTGTTACATACCTTTATCGCCATCATGGGTTCGACGCAGCTGGAAGGTCGCTCCTTGATTCTGACAGTCAGCGTCTTGACTTCACTTGGCTTTATGCTTATCGGTTATGACAATGGTCTTATGGGAGGACTGGGTTAGTACCAGAAGATCATTTGTATTATGCTGGCCAATGTACTGACCTTATTAGTCAATACGACCTCCTTTAATAATAGCTTTGGCAGTCCTGATGCTAACATGATCGGAGTTATTGTTGCCATTTTCGAGGGTATGTTAGGTTACCTTCGTCGATCTTCATAAACTAACAACTACCAGTCGGATGTTTCTTTGGTGCCATCTCCTCTGCCATCTGGGGTGAACGTCTCGGACGTCGCAAGACAATGTTTTCTGGCTGTGTTGTCATGATCATCGGTGCCGTACTTCAAGCAGCTTCCTTCAGTCAAGCTCTTCTCATCGTCGGACGTATCGTCTCTGGATTTGGCCTGGGCATTGTTAACTCTACTGCCCCTGTCATCCAAGCAGAGTTCAGTCCCAAATCAAGCCGTGGTGTTTGTGAGTGTCCCTGGCCTTGGAAGACAACGACAAAAGAATGCTGACCGGAGAAAAAGATGTGTGTGCACAGCTTTCCACACTGAACTTTGGAATCTGCATTGTTTACTGGATTGATTACGCCTTCTCCTCCCATCAACACAGCTACGCATGGAGGGTTCCTATCATCCTACAATGCATTCCCATCATCTGCATGTTGGCAATCCTGACCATCATTCCCGAAACGCCTCGATGGCTAGCGGCACACGACAGACCCGACGAATGCCTACAAGTCCTGGCTCGTATCAAAGGCGTGCCAACCGACGATACCGATGTTCAACAATTACACGCCAACATTGTTCATACTGTTGCATACGAGGCCTCAATTGGATCGGGAAGCTGGCGTGATCTTTTCAAGAACGACTCGATCAACTCTCAGAGGCGTCTTATCATTGCATGCGCCATTCAAATATTCCAGCAGCTCGGAGGAATAAATGCGATAATTTGTTAGTATCTCCCATTCCATGGCTTTTCAGGGCTCCCGCTGATGTGTTACAGATTACGCAAGCACTCTTTTCGAGAAAAGCATCGGGTTTTCCCGTGAAATGTCTGCTCTCATGTCAGGTTTCCTTCAGACGTGGTTCTTTGCAGCCTCATTTATACCCTGGTTCCTGATTGATCGTATCGGCAGAAAGCCTCTCGTACGTGTTATGACCAAATATATGACAACGACAGTTAAATACTGACGTGAACTAGTTGCTGTCCATGATTAGCGTGATGGCAGCAACCATGGCAGTGCAAGCAGCGCTAATCTACCAGGTGGAAAACAAGACATTGACGGCATATGGCGCTGGCATTGGCGCAGCTGCTATGCTCTTCGTTTTCCAGGGAGCTTTTACCATCGGTTTTCAGGCGACAGTCTGGGTCTATCCGTGAGTTCTATGTTTCATATTCTCGGGCTCTTAATTAACAAACTCGATCAGATCGGAAATTCTACCCCTTCGCCTTCGTCAACGCGGATCTTCAATCTCTACTGCCGCTAACTGGATCTTCAATTATGTAAGCTATATTCCGCCAAAATACTAGGCTTCAGATGTATTAACTCGTCCTTTAGATGGTCGTTCAAATCACCCCTATCTCTATCGAGAATATTGGCTGGAGAACGTACATTATCTTTGCCGCGCTGAACGCTACTTGGGTCCCTCTCATCTGGCTATTCTTCCCCGAAACCAAAGGTCTTGAGCTCGAGGACATCGATCGCTTGTTTGCTGGTGAGGCCGCTCGACAGGCTTTGGATGACAAACCCGTTGTTGAAACATTTGAGGGTCGTGAGAAACAAGAGTTGTGAGAGTTTGTCATGGGAGACACTCTGTATTGATGTATTGAGATGGTGTGATGTTGGTGTTGAGTGGGGTTGGGCTGTTGTAATTTGTATAATGTAGGGAATTCTGTCTTTCCAGCACTGTAGAGTTTGTCTTTATGTTACGTTATAACAATCAAGAAGCTCAACTTTTATCTATGAATATGAAAAGTGTGACAACGCACATTCCGACCACTATACCACTTGCAAAAGTGTAAGGGACCCCTACTTCAGCTACAGTGATATCAAGGCCTACTATCAACGCCACAAACATGCTATATGTAATAAAAGCCTGTTGTTATACATCAGCATAGTATATTTGTTGCATTCCTGTCTTTGAGTTGGTCTCGGGTGGTAGTTGCTTGAATCATGTCTCGACAGGACTCAAACTACAGGGTATGCCGAGATTTATTGACGATGATATAGAATGTTCACGAAGGTATCGGACGCGTCGTCAGGAACCTTATTTGTGCTACTAATGGCTTTGTAAAGGCAAAAATACTGGGACTGTATATTCAGGGCTTTCTAGAAGGTGAAGTTAAGCGACGAGCGTCGAGAAATTGACATCGCTAGCTTCGTTTCATGGTCGGCTTTAGCCTCGAACCCCGCATTGGCATCATTAGGCGATTGATCACAAAAGCACCCGCGGCATGGACTAGAATATACTACTCCAAATGATGTTCCATGCCTAATAAAATTATTAATAAAGATTTCATTGCTTGTTAATATTCACCTCCCAGCTTCAAGTTTATCCCTAACGCATAGCTAGAAGGTCACTCTTGGTCCTGGCATAATCATGGCTTCTAATTACCCCTCTGCCTTTCATGTCTTCGATGACGCTGGCAAACACATCTTTGGTGACAATCCAGTACTAGAGCAGCTCTACGAAAGACACGACTACCCTTTTGCTCACGAGGCTGGTGTTTATCTCGAGAAAGAAAACTCTTTGTTTATAACTAGCAACCAGTTTCTCAATGATCAGCGGCAGAAAGAGATCCGAATCTCGAAAATCACACTTGGCACGTCCATACAGTCATTGAAATGCGAGGAGATTGATTGCCGAAATGTCCCCATGGCGAATGGAGGTATCAACTACCAGAATGGCATCCTATTCTGCTCTCAAGGAACCCTGACCAGCGCGGGAGGCCTTGTCTACATGGAGGCCCACCCTCCTTACAAATGCCAGACTCTGATCAGCACATTTAGAGGACGCGAGTTCAATTCTGTCAATGATGTCGTTGTTCACTCAGATGGTTCAATCTGGTTCACTGATCCCATCTACGGTTTTGAACAAGGCATCCGCCCGGCCCCAAAGCTCCCAAACCAGGTTTACCGATTTGATCCGAAATCTGGGTCTATCCGTGTTGTGGCAGACGGATTCGGAAGACCAAATGGGATATGTTTCAGTCCGGATGAAAAGATCGTCTACATAACTGACACTGATTGGATTCATGGAGACGGCACGACTGACGATTGTCGAGCATCACATATGTAAGTCCATCATCGAACATTGATAGAAACTTATGCTGAGAACCACATCGATATGCATTTGACCTGGTTACATACTCTGAGCAACCATTCCTTATCAATCGACGGGTTTTCGCCATGGCTGATACGGGTGTCCCGGACGGTATCAAGTGCGATATATCTGGTAACGTATACAGCGGTTGTGGCGACGGGTTAAACATCTGGTCGCCAGGAGGTGTGCTCCTTGGAAAGATCTTAGTGGATGGCGGTGTGGCCAATTTCTGTTTTGGAAAGCGTGGTGAAGTATTTCTGTTGAATGAACACAAGTTGTGGCGTGCTCAGTTGAATGGTGCAATCAAGGGAGCATTGCTGAGAATCTAGGATACTAGAAAGGCACATGGACTCGTCGTTAGCATATTGATTATTTTTGTTTCATCAGACCCAAGCCATGGTGCCTTGTATGTCCCCCTACCACATAATTGCTGGAACGATAATTAACCTCATTCCTCACCACTGAGATCTGGTTGTGGTCGCTCAACAACCCGAGTAAATGGGCTTTGCCGAATTGCATAACCGTATAGCCGATCGTTCCCTAGTACCATTAGCCGCCCCCCATATACCCCAAAGACGATTGCCGACACTCGAGATGGAGACTCACCAAGGTTTACCAGCGACAGCATCAATTCTTAATCCCCTGTCATTGACAACCAGCCTAACAAACTGAACACTTGCACCTCCACCATTCGTCGCACCTCTTCCCAAGTTTTGAAAATCAATTCTCCGATATGACGACTAGCAAACAAAACAGAGCGATTGCCATTGTAAACAAGGCTGCTTCGCAAGGGTACGCCGTCCCTGCAATGTGCTGTTACAATCTCGAAGGCATCATCGCTTCCGTGAGGGCCGCCGAGGCGAAGCAATCGCCAGCCATCATCCAGTTATTCCCCTGCGCAATCGAGTATGCCGACGGGCTTCTTGTGCATGCAGCTCGAGAGGCTGCGGATAAGGCCTCGGTTCCAATTGCAGTACACATGGACCACGCACAATCACCCGAAATCATCAAGAAAGCTGCTGAACTAGGAGGTTTCGACGGGATAATGGTAGATATGAGCCATTACGAGAAAGAGGAGAACATGGCCAAGACGAAAGAGTTGGTCGAGTATTTACGTGAACGTGGTATCGCTACAGAAGCTGAGCCTGGTCGAATTAACGGTGGCGAGGACGGTGTCGTTGACACTGGTGAATTGGAGAGTATTCTCACAACTCCTGAACAGGCAGAAGAGTTCATGTCTCTAGGTATTGACTGGCTAGCTCCTGCTTTCGGGAACATTCATGGTCAATACGGTCCAAAAGGTCCGCAATTGGATTATGAGCGCTTGAAAAGAGTATATGAAGTGACGAAAGGGAGGGTTCAGTTGATCTTGCATGGGGCCGGTGACTTTGATGAGAAGCTCTTCCAGGAGTGCATCAAGTACGGAATGGCCAAGATCAATATTAACAACGTGTTTAACGACAAATATGCCGAGGTTCAGAGGCAAAGGGCTGGTGTTGTACCTGTTACGACGGTGATGGAAGAAGGAACATTGGCTATGCAGAAGGTTATTGAGGACCATATGGATTGGATGGGATCAACAGGGAAAGCGAGGGAGTAAGAAGACATATGAACATGGAATGGAGATTGATCACAGCACGCTGCATATTTGGCTACCAGTGATAGGTTGTAGCCGTGAACCAAGTGGAAGATGTGTTTGTATAGCCCCTATTCTCTACGTGGCCAAAACCAAATATGGGCATTCTAGCATCTTCTTTTCTTCTTTGACTGATAGTTTTAATGAATTATATGTCAATACTAATGACTACATTCAAACATGTCACATCAAACGAAAGTGAAATTTCCGCTCTAGTACAAACATATATATTGGTTCGAACTGTTTCTAAGTCTATGTTCTACTTTGGCACAGGTGAAATTATCAGCATTTGGAACACTTATTGTCCCCGATACCAAGTCTTTCACGATATTTGATTTCTCAGCCCTTCTCCAGCTCTCAGACGCTTCAGATTCTCAGCTATCAACCTTTCGGCGCCTTGCGGCCTTCCACCGGCCGCATGAGGTGATATGATGACATTGGGGGCTTTCCACAACCGACTTGATGCAGGAAGAGGCTCGACTTCAAATACATCTAGAGCTGCACCGCCAACATCACCCGCGGTCAGGGCATCTATCAACGCCTCCTCGTCTATACAAGTTCCTCGGCCCACATTGGTAATCCAGGCGTGTTTTGGTAGTTTGGCAATGCGGTCGCGGCTGAGTACATGTCTAGTTGAATCCATCCCTGGTAGAATCATGACCAGAACATCCGTGCTGGGAAGCAAATCATCCAGATGGTCGTCACTAAACACTTCGACTCCATCCCTAACTCCAGAACTGCGAGCGATACCGCGGACTTTGGCGCCTAGACTACCAAGAATAGGAGCTAATGTTTTTGCAATATTCCCGAATCCCCATATCAGGACATTGGCATCGCGGAGTGTGGTGAATCGACCAGCTGGGCGGTCCTCTTGAACGCCGCCAAGATGTCCTGCCCATTTGCCTTCCAGCTGCCACTGGTTCATCTCAAAAAGTCGACGAGCAGCACTAAGCAGAAGTCCAAGGGCATGTTCTGCCACAGTGTGATCATGTAAACCAGAGCCTGTCGTGAGGATGATATTTGACATATCAAAGCCGGCGTTGAGAACCTCGTTTGGACCAGCAGCTAGTGCTTGGATCCAGCGCAGATGTTTCATACTACTGGCAGCATCGCTTAGGTTCTCCGGGCTGTTGGCCCAGGTGACAAGGGCTTCCGCATCCAGGTGCTCTTTTGGTATGAGCTCTTTGGCATTGTATGGGAAAAGAGTGACTGAATCGTCCTGAATTGAGTCCACATCTATCTTGAGTGAAGTAGGATAGAGAAGCTTCATATTAGATCTTGATAGGAGTATACGCAAAATGTTGGGTGGTTCAAGGGGGGTTAAGCCTCAAGTCAGCTCACGA
The DNA here is from genome assembly GCA_013623535.1 of Fusarium penzigii. Lineage (NCBI taxonomy): Eukaryota > Fungi > Ascomycota > Sordariomycetes > Hypocreales > Nectriaceae > Fusarium > Fusarium penzigii. The sequence continues at coordinate 21,437 of JABFFC010000347.1, forward strand.
GGATGATGCAGACAACGAAATTGTGGTGTAGAAGTTGGTAGTCCCTGAGTCTGTGGCATGTCCTTGTCTTAGGGATTTAGGAAGCTATGACTTATATATCACTGACTTGAGTTGCACATGAGCCATACCTAGCATTCAAGTCCTAGACTTTGAGCATTCAATCATGAACCAATGGTTGACTTGACCCATTGTTCAATTCGGCCTCCAACGCTAGCGATTTGAGAACCAAAGACCGAACGTGGGATGAAAGTTCGGCTATTGAAGATGATTCCCGACAGTATATGGTGTCTAAAGTCATTAGCGACGTGGGGTTTTGGAGCCATTGATACAATACAGCATGCGTGGGGTAGAAGCCCGGGGAAGATCCGGGGCAAGAAGTCAATTGTTGTGGATTCATCCCACGAAACGCTATGGATGCGGGAACTAATTAGAAAAGATGTTCAAGGTTCGGCCGATGATTGACAGGAGACCTTGCTTTCGAGGGAATATGAAGTCAAGATGTGATGTTGGCCAACGAGAATATTCTTGTTCAAGTAATTGGTATTGTGAAATTTCTTGCTTTTAGATGCAGACGTCCGCTGTGGCAAGGCTTTCAGGTGGCAACACGGAATGTATTGGTCAACAGGTATGTAGCAGTTCGTGAGGGTGCAGTAGTGAGTGTACGGAAGCGCCCCCATGGAGAGAGCGGAACAATTTGACGATCAAATGTAAAAGAATTCCGCAATTCATATAATTCGCCTGCAGGTCCATGCTGAAAAGGGGGGAGACACCCATCTGGCGCAGATGTTGAAATGGATCCGGCAAGTCGGCGTTTAATAGATGAACCAATCAATCTGCAGAACAGGCATCGTCGGCAACTCAAAGCCCATGGCAAATGGTTATCGGCTATTGGCATTTAACACTAGTTGACACTATTCCATCCCCGCATCATACCCCATCGTCTTGACTGGACTTGCGGGGAAAATTGAGAACGCCAGCAGCCCTCAGAGCAACATCTTGAGGCCTGTTGAGGATAATTTCTGCGTCATACGTGGAGCACACGTCTGGGAGGAAAGCTTTTAGGTTAAAAATCCCCCGCGTGGGGGTCACGTAAAAATTATGTTAAAAAGATCATATGAAAAGCTGATAGATTCTCGACATCAAACCATCAAGATCATCAACTTCCTTCGCATTACTGCTCTGTCTTTGTGCCTTAGTGATCTCCCTCAATCCCAACCGCTCAGAGAAAAGAGTCATGGCTCCAGCTTCGAAAAATGACGAGGTTCCCACTCAGTACATGGCGGAACACGAGGAACCAGCTATCATGAAACCTCAACACAACGTCCAAGGGGGCGATCGTGCTGCCCAGATGATGGGAGCTCAGCATGTCGAAGTGACGGAGGAAGATGTGAGTTGATGCAAAACTGCCGAAAGACAAGGTCAACGCGAAAAGACACATAACTAATATTCTTTTGCGCACAGAACAAAAGACTGCGACAGAAAACGGATAAACACATCCTCACGATCCTCGTCTGGGTCTACTTCCTCCAGATCCTCGATAAATCTGTACTTGGCTACGGCGCTGTATGGGGACTTCGTGAAGATACGAATTTGCAAGGCAACCAGTACTCAATGGTCAGCTCCATGGCTCCCATTGCTCAACTTGTCTGGCTCCCGTTTTCTTCATGGCTCATGGTCAAGGTTCCCCATCGAATCTTTATGGCTGGTCTGGTCTTTGGTTGGGGAACTGCCCAGGCCTGTATGGCCGCTTGCAACAGCTACGAGGGTCTTTTGGCAACGCGATTCTTGCTAGGACTCTTCGAAGCCGCCTGCCTCCCCTTGTTCTCCGTCATGACATCGCAATGGTATCGACGAGCGGAACAACCCATGAGAGTCGCCTGCTGGTATGGCAGTAATGGTATTGCAACCATGTTCGCAGCTGCTGTATCCTACGGATTGGGTCAAATCAATGGTTCTCTTGCATCATGGCGTGTCCTCTTCCTCTTTGTCGGAATCTTGACCGTGGCCACGTCTCCAGTTGTCTACTGGCTTGTCCCCAACGACATCCCCTCGGCTCGGTTCCTCACCGAGCAGGAGAAACTGCAGACGATCGAGCGACTCCGTGCGAACCAGACTGGCACCGGAACCCGAGAGTTCAAATGGCCACAAGCATTGGAAGCCCTTGTCGAACCCAAGAGCTGGCTGTTTGTCGGTATGGCCTTGTGTCTCAACGTGACTGCTGCCGTAGTCAACACATTCGGTCCTATCATTGTGGGAGGCTTCGGCTTTGACAAAGCAAAGACTTCCCTTCTCAACATTCCTTTCGGGGCGGTCCAGCTGATTGTCATCTTTCCGGCTTCGTACTTGGCTCACCGTTTTCGTCTCAAGTCCCCCTTTCTCATTGCAGTTATGCTCCCCGTACTAGCTGGTGCCGTTATGCTCTACAAGTTAGGTCGGGACAGCATCCCACCACTCCTGACAGCCTACTATCTCCTCGCTTTCTTGTTTGGGGGCAACCCAATCCTTGTCTCTTGGATGATTTCCAACATTGGCGGAACTACTAAGAAGTCAGTGATTATGTCTCTCTACAACATTGGATCCTCAGCTGGCAACATTATTGGTCCGCTCTTGTTTAATTCGAAAGACGCTCCATACTACCACTCGGGTCTTACCAAGACCATGGCCATTACCGGAGCCATGATTGGCATTGTCTGTTTGCAGATTGTCAATCTTTTCTTTTTGAACAAGCGTCAGGAAAGGAGACGAGTTCAGAATGGCAAGCCAGCCAAAATTCATGATCTTAGCATGGAGCACCGTTATGTCTCCAATAATCAGGCTGACGAAGAGGATGTACAGTTGGGAGAAAATGCGCTATTGGATCTTACGGATTGGAAGAATGATGAGTTTGTGTTTGTGTACTAAGGTTGAAGCCAGATAAGGAACAGTTGTCTGGACGCGTCATGAATACATAAGTTTTACAATGAAGAAATTGGCTGACCAGCTTTGTGTGGATACTGACTGATATTATTGAAACTGATCGTTTGTTAGAATAATCGACTCGCATGGATACATTTCCGGCGACCAGCCACAAGCTGTTCTTATCAACTACCCTCTCGTGGAGATAACTAGACACGGAAGTCTTCAGCTGCAATTCCTTCGTCGCTAGTCAACGTTGCCCTGACAGGGCTGAGGTGGAATAAGTGAACAGCAATAGTTGACATTCCAAATCACAAATACGAGATATCGCTAGGCAAGGTGAGTGACAGAGATCTGATTGTTGCCTAGTCGTTTGATCTGTAATAAGGCATCTACCCAATGTCATGTCTCACAGCTCGGCACTTCAGCACGCGTCTAGTGAATATCAGACATGAGCTTATAACCGAAACGAGACAGTGATTCGAGACTTTTTGGTTATATTCAATTGAGGCGCAAGTGTATCTGAAGCTGTCGAAACGACTTGCTTCCGTAGTTCGGCCATATCGGCCATATCGGCTATATCGGCCACATTGGACATGGATATTTTATCTTGACTGTCAACTATATTCTTGTCATATAGCCATGACTGGTCAGGTCAACATCTAGTTGTTTCGTGGCCTAACGATCCCTTTATTTGTCTTCCGAGTCACTAGAAGGCCAATTCGGCCGCCTTACAGAGCTCATTGCAATCCCCGCCTCATCAGGACCGAGCCCAAGATGCGTCTCCAATCCTAGCCGCCATACTCCTGGGTAGAAATGTCGTGACTGAAACATATACATCGATCCAATAAGATGAAACTTTTCCGGTTCTACCCCAGCAGCACCCGGTACGTCGTGTCGAACAATATTGTACCACTGATGATCAACAAGCCTCTGGATAACGGCTGGGTCCTCATGTGGCTGCAAGACGTTCGGGTCAGCTAGCCTTTTGAGATGGGCAAGCCATTGGTGCTGGGAGAGATTACGACCAAGCTCGACACCTCTACCTGAACCACTGCGGCAAGGTTTGTATACATAGCCGTTTCTGACGGTTGGATCAGTAACTGACTTGTCAAGCAAAGCCTGGAGCTCAGTCGAGCCGGGAATGAGTGTTTCAACGATGCCTGAAGCCACAATTTCCGTTTCATCGGCAGTCAACACCCCACGGGCTACCATACCCGGAAGCTCCGCCGGTACAATTCCGAGCAATCTCTTATCATGCACTAATAAGATGGTACGAAGGTCGTTTAGCGGCGTGAGTGACAGCTGACGAGCCACAGCAGGATCCAAATCAGCCCACTCTTCCTGATACATTTCAACAAACCACTGTTCCAAAACCGTGTTGGTTGATCTGTCCCAGAGACCGTATCCAGTAGGAGAAGATGCATCCGGACGTATCTCCAAGTCTCTTGGTCTTACAACGCTTGTTGGCTGGTTGCTGCGCGAGCTGTAGGCAACAGAGAGGACCACCGAGTCGACGCCGGGCCATTTGTCGCGGACGCAGAAAAGCGGCTTGCTCGTGTCGAAATAGTCGAATAGCCGCTTGCGAGAGTCCTTGAACACTCACATGTTAGTTTTGGACTTCCGGTCGAGATTGCAGTAGGGCCCACCTCTAAGCTGCTGTGTGTCTCAAGACCTGATTTGCCAGCACCTAGCTGTGTGATACAGCTCGCATGATGCCCAACAGCTAAGAGACCATTGATTGGCAATCTCCCATTAATCTCGCAGATAAAAGGTGCCTCTTGATCTAGGCTGTCCGAGCTGCGTCCGAAAAGAACATCGCTTCGCCAGCATCCAGCATGCTCAGAGAATTCGGGAACATGTCCCGAGCTACTCACCCAACGAAGCAGCTCCTCCTCCAAGGGATCTAGCGGCATGCGGCGTGAGAACTGAGCTTTCTCATCAGAAAACCACCGATCAATAATGTCAATAAATGCGCGGCCGAGTAAAACGTGCAGCCGCTCGAGTCGAGCAAACACAGTATCAGGGATTGCAATGGCATGTGGTGAAATACGGTCGAACAAGCCCACGTCGGCACCCAGTGTGTCAATCCCCAGGTGTTTACGAAACGTGGTCAGATCCTCTGCACGTTGAGCGACGCTACTATAGTGGGCTGGAACCACACGGCGTTCTTCCGCACTGCGAGATACAGAGATCTGCACGAGTCCCGGGTGACCAGCCATGGCTAGAGTTGGGTTGCGTACGCTGAGTTGAGAGTTATAAGGGATTTAAGGGATTTCCTGCGTAGGAATGGCACAAAAGGCTTGGTAGTATGGAGGTAGCTTCCGAAGATGCAAGATATGAGAATGGACACCTGTCAATTATTTTGGCTTGCAGTCGTAATAACAAAGCTGGGATTACTGCAAGAAGTAAGCGCACAGGATTATAAGCACTATATAAGTCGCCAGTATTGCTTTTCAGACAATAGATTAACTCGATTATTGCATTTGTAATAAGTCTCCGGGTTCACTGCTTACTTGGGGTCTATAAAAAGCAGGTGAGATTTTGGTACAATCTCACTTGTTTATAGAAAGGCGCGCCTTGACAGGGTAACATTTACTCGCATGGGAGGTCTTTGCAGTACCCTGTGCATGCGTTTTTATCTTTTTCCTGCCACACTCTGATTGCGATATTGTATTAGAGGTCGCTGGCAGTGCATCAAACGATAGGAGCGTTCTCTTGCCTCCAGTAAGTAAGGGTGTACTGTCATGTTTGAGGCATTTGCGTGAATAAGGATAAAGCAAATAAGTATGAGTGTACAGAATCGAAATGCATCACGGTTTCATTTCTCTGTATCAGAGGTTACATCCCGGTAAGTCCCTGAGAAGTAAGCGAATGAGTGACTGAAAACAATTGATGACGACATCCAAACTATGAGGCGCTTTCGAGCTGTTTATCTCGAGGGTATGAGACCTATACAAATGTGATGTGCGTCCATTGCCATCAGGAAGAAACTCCAAGGAAAATGCATCGGGAAACAGAAGACCCCTGAGGAATCCTCATCGCTTAAAACCCTTCATGCTGGGTACGTGGATAGATTGGAGGCAAAGTTGATTGTGATGGCCTGGATTCGTAAGTTGTCCAGTATCTCATCGCAGAAAATTTGAAACCTGAAAGGAAATGCTGGCGACTATTTCTCTATACTCGAGAATACCATTGCTAAGATGAACATCAGTACATCTTACCACTGCTTCTGTTCATTTCAAACGTCTGACGGTAGAGAAATCCCTGTTGGCAAGGCACAATCCAATACGGTGACCAGCAATGACTCTATGCTCGAATTGCCTACGCTGTTCTCAGCGGCTCTTGGAAGAAAACACTTAAGCGCCAATAAAAACATGCTGTAAGAGCAAACCAGCAACCAGTAGAAAGCGCAGGCCGTTTCATGTCTATTTATATAATCTTCGATGTTGTCTACAATAATAGGCTTGTTCGCTGCACCAAATAACCTATTAGATTAAACATCTGAGGCGGTGGGTTGTTGGTTGGTGGGACTCTTCTTTTTTATCTGGTTTGCGATTTGTCATGTTACCATCTTCAAACTCGACGGATTGTTGCGAATTCAAACACCATTAAGGGTTGCTATTGTGTCCATTTCGCCATAAACCACTCTTTATGGAAATACATTCTACCGATCACGAATCCGTACATCATGACCAACCCATTCATGGCCCTTCCTCCGCAGCTTGTCTCGACTATTGGTGGTTATCTCGATGCCCGGTCTCTTGGCATGTTACGGCTCTGCTCAAAGGCGACCAGAGACACCTTTACTCCTTATTTCGCTCGTCGTCACATCAAATACAGTCAGTCTATAGACCTTACCAAGGATGGACTGGAACGACTACGTCATTTCTCATCAAACTCCAGTCTGCGTTCCCAAGTCCGTCATCTTCGCCTAGCATGTATCTACTACCATGAGACACCCATCAACAGCGATCTTGACCCGTCTCACACAAGGACCTTCCCCCATGAAGCCATCTACCCGCAACGCGAACTGCATTTCCTTTACCCCCTACGACTTCTAGATGACCCTGAGGACAAGAAGTGGATGGATGACCGCCAGGCTGAACAAAGTACGTTTACTGGAGCCTCCATGTGCGAACAGCTGAGCGAATCTCTCCGAAGATTTCGTGTTCTTGAAGAGATCACACTTAAAGCCATTGTCGTGCTCGCGAGACAGCCCAAGTACCGCTGGCCACCACACAAGGTTGACCACCTTGAATGGAGGGAGTTCTGGGCACGTGCTATCCAAAGCTATCGAGTCGTCATGTCGGCCGTCGCTCGGTCCAGCATCCATCTCACTAGTCTGTCTATCTACAAGGAAACCAAGATCTGCAGTATCCCATATGATGAGGCCAAAGCAGTGGCCTCCAGGATCACCTCCGAAGGCTTTGGAGCCGTTGGCTCTCGTTTAGAGGACTTTTCAATAAGCCTTGCAACATCGGTAATAAGTCTTCCCGTCGTGGATGAAGGCTTTTACGAACCGCCGAATATTTCCCTATGGCAAACAAGGCCAGAGACTGGCGAAGTGCTTGGTAACAGGCCTGATTTCCAAGACGTATCACGGCTCATCCAACTGATTCCCAATCTCAAATCGTTAGCCCTGCATCTCTACCACACATCTGATGATGAAAAGTTATTCTTCGATTCTTACTCGCCCCTTCTTCCAGCAATACTTTGCACTGTGGTTCTACCGCATCTTCGCTCGCTTGATCTCCGGGGGTTTCCGGTTCAGACCAAGGTTTTGAGCCGTATCCTCTCGCAGCATCCGGGCATACTGTCGCTAAGCCTGCAGAACATATACGTCATGTCAAACGAGTGGTCTCAAGCGGTTTCATTACTGGCTTACGCCGATTTGGCTCTTCGGCAGCTCTATCTGTCAGATGTCTGGGCAATTCACCCGCAACTAAAGCTTATCACAAGTGTTGTGCGTGCCATTGCCAACGATCTAGTAGCTGTCAATCCTGAGTGCATCTGCCTTGTCAATAACGAAGCACAGGAGACCAAAGCAAAGAGAGAGATGCGACTTCAGGTTGAGTTGAGCCCTAATCTCGCACCTCGGTCGTATGGAATGGCCACGTACGGGGACATGGTCAGGTTTGTCAACCGCCTCCTCGAGTGCGGCACGCCTAAGAACTATGGATAGTCAAGGATCATGTATAACTTAGGACAATAGTTTCTTCTTCTTCTTCGCCAGCGTTGCTCTATATTTGTGGGCAGAGGGCCTGTGTGGTCGGGTCTGTCTGTCTGTGTGGCCATCCTTATCTAAAGCGAGTCTTCTCCAAAGTTAGGAGATAGATTCAAGCACGCAACGAGATATTTTAGGATGACGAAAGATTATGCAATTTGCTATTTCATTATTCGAAACGACCGATTCCGTCAAAAAAAAAAACACGCTTGAATGCAACGAGACCTTAGCAAATTCGAATGAAGTTCCGAACTCCCTACAATATGCAACCTTGAAAATGCCGACAAAATCTAGTTTAATGCTATTCCCCAGCAATAGATAGAGAGGAGAAAGGGGGTTTAAAACTTCTCCAGCAAATTGGTTCGGACAGTCCACATCCTGGCTCGCTTGCCGTAGATGTAAAGCGGGAAAGTGAACAGCATCAAAACCAACTGGATAATACCAATCCAGATGTAGACCATCTTGGGGCCGTCGCTCTTGAGCCAATGGGTAACGAAGAGACTGAAGACCAACCCGTGGAAGATGTTCTTCGAAAAATTGAGTGTCACCAATGCCTCTCCGGCGTACTGGCGATAACTGTCAACACAGAAAGTGATAGATGTGGTCGATCCCAGGGAGCAGCCGAACGAGACAATGCCGAAAAAGGTGGTAGGAATCATCCAGTGGTCCTTGTTCTGGGCAGACCAGCCAAAACCCATCAATCCAATGCATGTGGTGATAATGATTGGAATGGCCATGACGAGACGGAATTCAGGCTCGTATAGACCACCATTACGTCGAGCCATAGCTTTGACAATGATGTCACTGATTTTGCCCGCAACACCGGTACCGAGGATGCCACCAATAAAGGGGGATACATACACCAGGCCTGTCTGGAGAGCACCAAAGTTGTAGGACTCAGGGTCGCGGTAGATCATTGCAATAGACTCGGAGATGACAATCAACCATCCAATAGAGCACGCGTAGACGGCAGAGGACCACAGAACGGCAGGATAGGCAAAGAGAATGAATGGCCTGACCATGACCTTGAACCAACTATCGTGGTTGAGACGGCCATGATATGGTCTGAGCTGCTGGACAAAGGTCGCGGCGGGCTGTTGACGGAGGTGATGGGTGTAGGGCTTGACTCGAGGTGAATCTGCAGGCTCTGCAGGTAAGTTCTTCTCGGCGTCTCGAGCTGACTCGTTACCAGATGGCGTTGTGTCGTTTCGTGAGTCTTGATCAGTATTGAAGTCCCTCGACAGAATCTGATCAGCCTCCTTTGAATCCTGAAGGTTAGAGGCAGACGTTTGGCCGTTGCCACCCTGCTCCTGGTTTGAACTAGGACCATCCTTGTCAACTTTTTCCGAGATATCTTGGCCTTCCAAGTTGGGGTGACTATCTGCGCTTGTCTGAGGAGCAAACCCAACATGGATATCTCTATGCTTTTTATGTGCGTTTTCGGGGCTCATCGAAGCATCAGCATCAGATTCTGCTGGTATTTGCGAACTTGTGTCAACGTCTCTGTGTCGGGAAGATAGGCGACGAAGAAAGCTTGGCCGTCTTGAAGGGTGATGCACTTTGGGCTCTGGTGTTCTATCCCAAAAAGTCTCTGGAACAAAAAGGAAGAGGAAAATGAAGTTGACGCCAACAACCATAGCAACAATCCTAGCATATCTGTTAGCAGGAGTGTTTATAATCACCATCAGGAAACTCTTACCAGAATACCCAGGGCCAGCCGAATCGACCGATGATGGCGGCACTGATCAGAGGAACAAGATTCTTGCCGCCGAGAAGAAGCAGAGTGTAGATGCCAATGCGGAAAGCGCGCTCATGCAAGAAGAAGATCTCTGCAATGGTGGCAGATGGGAGACACTCGACAGGACTAACAGCAATTCCCTGAAATACTCTTGCAACCAAGAGGGAGTTGAATGACGGGGACCAAGCGGCCCAGAGACAGGTCGCGACAAAGAGGATGGCACTACCGAGGTACACAGGGCGTTTTCCATAGAGAATGGCAGTGGGCGAGGCGATAACGGAACCTACACCAAGACCCATCATGTATAAACCTGTGGTCAAAGCAACCGTTTCAGTCTCAACATGGTATGTCTCAGCCACATCGGTGAAACCTGCAGCAATCAGGGGAGTGATGCCACCTCCGATCATGCAGTAGAAACCAAGAGACAGTAAGGCGGTATCTCGTCGCCAGGCAGGCCAGTTCAGAGGGTCGTTGACCGACTCCTCGGGTTGGGGGTCAAGGATGATGGTGCCATCAGCAGTCGTCTTCTTTATGACGGGAAGTTCACCCGGTCTAGCGGAAGCAGAACGCGATGTGGACGGTCTGCGTGAATCAACAGGGACATCTGTGGGAAAGGAAGAGTGTGATGTTCTTGCGTGGATATTGCGGAGACCCAGAGGCTGGTTGCGATGCTGAGCAAGAAGAAGCACAGATCCTGTCATGTGTTAGTGACATTCACATGTGATACGGGTGGGGAGTTATGTACCTGGCACTTCGATGGTTTCCTTGTCGTTCAAAACTCCCATACTCCATTTGGAAGGGCCAGATGAGTCCTTGTCAGAGTCTCCGCCACCGAAGAATCGACGCCATGCTGGCGTTTTTGTATCTTGTGTAGACATCACGTCTGTGATATCAAGATGCCAGGTTGGTTCGGGATCCCTATTACCAAGGTTCTCACAACAGTCGACCCAAGCGTTGACTGATCAGGCACGCTGGCCTGTATCAAGAAAGGAAGAAACGCGTCGTAAAGATGAAAGAATAGAAGACAAGAGGGAAAAAGAGAGAGGAGAAGGATAAGAAGAGATGGTTGTGGGGAGATATCACAAGATAAACGTGACCTTGATAGAGGCGGTAGATATAAAAAGAAGGGAGCCAAGTGAAGATCACTGAAAACACGGTTGATTAAGCTTATCACGAGGCTGGCAAATGGGGTTACCGACGTCATCTGACTCGTGTCACCGCCTACAATGCAACCCCTCCCAGTGTCATGTGCGGTGGATAGACCCTCATTAAACCTGAAACCAGACCGTCTATTGGCTGTCATGAGACCCATTCCAAGACACGATCCAAGTTTCACGCGGGAGATGCGGAAAACCCTTAAAAATACAATGCGGAGTCGGGCATTATCACAGATTCAAGATGGTTATTTCTTGGTCTTGGCGTGGTAATTTGAGGTTTTATTGACTACACTGATCAACCATGGCGAGTAGCTTCATATAACGAGGTTAGCACTTATTTTATCTAAAACAACAAGCAGCAGCACAGACATGTCTTTTAAAATCACGTGTGACTGACGCGTTTCTTGGGCAACAACTGAGCAGAGTGCTGATATCTTTCGACTGTATACAGCCATGTGAAGCCAGTAACAGGAATGTTTTCTCTCTCTTTCTATCCCAGCAACAACTCTGAGAAGGACCATTTTTCACAATTCATATAAGAGTATTACTAACAGATATAGAAGCTTGTAATTTCTTTGCACATCGAACCCCATCATAATTCAGTGGGGTATAGGGTTACCCGTTTTCACGGGATTAATCGCAAAAGGAATCTTCTAGCGAGTAGGCCACCTGCAGAAATACAAGGCGTTATAGTCGCTAAATGGCTTGCATACTTCCAGATAGAGACACCACAATTCTTGCCTGTTGATCAAGTGAACTACTGGACTGCTATGTTCTCATTATGGTTCCTTGATCCATCTGATTTGGGCTAGGAGAATACATAGAGACTGTTGTCGATTTGATGTGTAAAAATAACATTTACAAAATCGCGCCAAAGTTGATTAACCACCAACTGGATGATTGTAGGTGGCGAATTTCTTTGATTCTGAATTCATAAACACCCTACGTTAAGATCTAACAAAGATGCACTTACCAATCTACGACAGTGACAGGTGGACGGTCCTGCTGAACGGGCGCCCTGTTCAACGGTTGGAATGTGTTCCATTCCAAGTCACCACGCTTCTTACCATTGAATGGCACAATTAAAGCCTGGAAAGACCACGACTGGTTCCACCGGATTGACTTGAGCTCATCTCGACCCGCCACAACTCGATGTTACCGGGAACGGTCCTGGAGGCGTTCTTTATGAAACTCTGAAAAGGCGATTCGCTTTTGCATAAAAGGATGAGGGTCCATGTTCTACTTTTTGGTCGCTGATGGTTCTTCGACCTTAGTATAAGACAATACTTGACGAAACAATGTATCCGAGACTATGGTCCATCTTATTTGTTTTGTTGCTGTACAGCCCGAACCTGGGAGCCGCTCAGGCATCCAACACCCCAGAACTCCTCGAAGGCGCTCCGCCGTGTGCTGTGAGTGAACTGGCAGCTTACACGTCTTACATACTGAGCAAACAAACTTACGTTCCACTAGATGACGTGTTTCGTTCACGAACTGAACAGCTCGAACGCGCTCGAAGATAACGAATACGATTGCGGATACGATGACTTCTTTCGAGACCTGCATTATTGCTTGTCCAAGAACTGCACATACTGGCAGGCCTTCGGTATGTATGCTCTGTTTGCCTAGTTGTTTCGAGGATTTTCCCCGAATTAACGTCATAACAACCCAGATTTCCTAAACGCGACACAAACTGTATGCGGTCTGCCTGTGAGAGATCATTCTATGCGAATTAGAGTCTCCACTATATGCATGTTCACTCTAGCAACATTCTTTTTCAGCATACGCATTGTGTCAAAGTTCCTCAAATTGGCGACATGGGGTGCGGATGACCATTTTATCTGCGGTTCCTATGTAAGTAGTGCCCAGTGCAACTCATCTGTGTTTTGCTAACTCTGAAAAAGGCATTTGTAGTCGTATACCATGTCATTAGCCAATTCAGTAAGCTCTTTCGTGCCAGCCATGACCCGACGCCTTGTTTATACACCAGCTGACATGTTCTTTAGTGATCCTTGAGGGATTTGGGCGTAACATCTGGACACTGGAAGGAGAGAAGATATCCAAATACATGAAAGTACGTTTATTACAACCCCATGAGTCTCGTTTTTGACAAGTTATAGTACATCCTTGTTGCGGAGTGTGCCTATCTCACGTCGCTAGCCCTCACAAAGTTCTCCATCTTGTACTTCTTTCTACGAGTATTTCCCGAGCCAAGATTTCGGCTCGTTCTCTGGTGGACGGTAGGCTGTCATGTTGTCGCAAGCTTAGTCTTCCTAGGTCTTGGCCTTGCCCAGAGACAACCCATCTGGCTGTTATGGGAGGGTTGGAGAGGTAGGCAATACGATGGCATCTTTATGGAAATGAACACTCTGGTAATCATACATGGTGGGCTCAATGTCACGTTCGACATTTGGATGTTGATCCTACCCCTAACTCAGTTATATGGCATAGGGTTAAAGATAAGGAGGAAGCTAGGCGTGCTCGCCATGTTCAGCGTAGGTATATTGTAAGTGAACCCCCATATGGACACATTATGCCGCAAATCCACTAAACTTGCTATCACAGTTTGACTGTTGTCAGTATCGTCCGAGTCTTTGCTTTGATCCAGTTTCCAACACACTTGAACCCCCCGGGTATGTTTTCATGTTTTCCAAATCTTCTGTTGTTAACATTGGAGTACAGCCGAGGCCGAGAGTATCCTAATTTGGTCAAGTATTGAGATATCAATTGGGACCATGGTAGCTTGTATGCCTCATTCCCGACAGCTTATGCGGTGGATTATATCATCAAGTAGACCGAGGCTGGGCTTGGCATCAGCGCATAAAAACAGCGGCGAATTTATCGACCGATCTCTCCAAACAATCACACTCGGCGAAGGAGACATGCAACTCTCTAACACCTTTACTCTGAAACCAGAAGATGAGGCGGTCGTGATTTTGCACGATGAAGGAAACCTGTTGAACGCGGAATGCACAAAGTCATCATAGCAGCCTCGATTGGAGGATGCGAGTTGGCACCTGTAAGCGGGCGAGTTTCCATAGCGTTTCATTGCGACAGGTTTTTATATTCAGGATTGATGATCAAAATAAGACAATTCAATCAGTAAAGTTGCAACTTTATGATTGTTGTAGTAAGTACTGCAGCGAACCATGTACATCAAAGATCTTCACGAGTTTGGAGAGAAAAGTCCTCCACGCTCAACTCAATGTCCTGCGAGATTCGGGGGTGACAGGGCACGCAACTCGCGGGTTGATAAAGCTTCAGGCCTCAACATGCTAACTGTCATGAAGCCTGAGATATCTTACTTTACCTCCATCACAGCCTGGGTGGCCTCATCCGTATGACGACTTACCTTTGTCTGGACAGATACACGACGACAAAGGTTGAGAACACAGCTTGATATCACCTTGCTGTTTAGTGGTTGTGGGCACGTGTCCAACAGATTGACGTCGAATCATTTGTGACAGAACCATTTGCAGAATTAAGTATATAATTGATGGTAGTGCTTTCAGCATGTGAGAGTTATGAAAGCGATTTGCTCATTCTTATGGTTCTTGGGCTGATCTGCAAATTATACTGCCAAAGTTCGTTTGTTTTCCACCTGGTATGGACCATCATCAGCCTCATTAAACTGCCTCGTCACCATGCCAACATCCTTGACGTTGGAGAAATCGGCATCCCCAAAGATTTCGTCCATTCGTTCCAACGAGATCTAAGAGTCATCAGTTATGATACCAAACTAACCAATACGGCCAGTGAAAGTCAACTTACACCTTTAGTCTCGGGAATCCACCATGCGAGAATCGCCATTGTGAAATTGACTGACCCGAATATGAAGTAGGCACCATACGGAGTCGCGAGAAGCATGACCGGAGTAGCCTTTGAAACAGCCAGGTTATGAACCCAGTGTGTGAGTGATGCCAAGGCGACATTGTAAGCCCTCAAGCGATTAGTAGGGATCTCAGACACATATACCCAAGCTACAGTCATATATCAGAAACCAACAATCGTAACGCGATGTGGCGGAACAGATTAGAGGCTTCACTTACAGACAGGCCCCCAGCCCATGTTAAAAGCCGCGGCAAAAATGTACACCATGGCTAGGGCCGCGATACCAGCAGGAGGAGGGTCCTGATCTACAGCTGGCTCAGGGCCAAAGCGAAGATACTGATAAGTTAGTTTCGAAGTATGACAACGTCAGATGGTGACTCACAAATCCCAGATACATCATGCAGAATGCTTGCACAAGTCCACTCCACATGAAAGACAACCGCCGACCCAAAGAATCGGCCAGGAAGAAGATGAATATCAAGCATGTTACCACTTTCACAATTCCGTATATCCCTTGTGCGAAAAGAGCTGTCGTAGTCGATGATAATCCTAAACTCTTAAAGATTGTGGGTGCATAGTAGTTGATCGCTCCAGTCTATGGATCGTCAGTAATCATGTAATTGTTCCAGGTATAGTTGAAATCAATAGAGCTGGTAGGACATCTTACCCCGGACCACTGTTGGCATGTAATGATCCCAATCGTGAGAAAGGCGCGTTTGCGGTTCCCAGGGACCGTCCAGCATTCCTTTTGCAGACCCCAGAAACCGACACCCTGCATCACAGCACGTTCTTGTTCTAGTTGGGTTCGTAGCTCGAGAAGTTCCTGTTGAATATACGGATGTTCGACAGGAAGGTGGCGTACGTCGGACAGTACGTTACTTGCCTTCTCCCACTGATCCTGGGTTGCGAGCCATCGCGGGGACTCGGGACAAAAAAGCATGCTGAAGAACAACAGTGCGGGACAGATAGATTGACACGCTAAGGGAACCATCCAGGTGGCCATAGGCTGCAATTACGCAGTCAGTACCACGAAACCGAGTTCAGATAAGGGACACCTACTGGAAGATGCAGAAGGGCACCATAGTTGATAAAGTAGGCCATCATGCCTCCCATGACTAGCAAAAGCTGGAAGAAGCCAACCAGGAAGCCGCGGATAGCTCGTGGGGAGTTTTCAGACACGTACGTGGGCGCAAGCATGGTCCCGGCACCAAGGCCAATGCCTTCGACGAAGCTATCATCATTTAGTAACACTCCCAGCACGTACATCCATGATCTTACCGTCCAATATAAAATACGGAAAGATGACCATATGAGAAAGCTTGCATCAGCCCACCAATGAATCCGGTTACAGCGACAGCGAGCAATGCCGGCTTTCTCCCTTTGCTATCAGCGAAAGGGCTGCAGACTAGTTCTCCGGCGACAGCACCAGCTTGCATGGTAGTGACAAGATTGCCAGACAAGTCAGCCGCTGCTTTAGGAGAATTGTCTTCCAGGCCGAATTCTCTATCCCCCAAGGTCAGAATGACATAGAAGACGGAATATGGAAGTGTATCGAAAACCTACCGTTTGAAGTCTGGCATAGCCAAGACACCGCCAATGATTCCAGCATCCACGCCAAACAGTGCTCCGGCAAAGCATGCCTGCAAGTTGATCAGATCTGTCCGTATCGCTCGAACAAGTGTAGTAGAGTATAGCTTACTGATGCTGCCAGTGCTAGAACCCGCCAGTTGTAGATCTCTGGAGGATCAATATGGATGGCATCGTTACGGATGATGCGCCGAAACAGCGAATGAATCGTCATGGTGTATGGATGCAGCTGTCTTTGCTGTGGCTTCGAAGAGCTTATTTGATAGAGGTGCACAAGAGCTGAAAGGATCAGGATATATAGAGTAGCCAGGGATATAAGTAGTGCGCACAAGCAATACAATCATGGTATTCAGATGCTTTCCAGCCCATAATGTGGAGTGCAGCTGCGGGGTGTCGATCAAGTCTGGAGGTATGGGGATCTGTGTGATTGGGCGCTTGCATCGGGGAGTCTCGGTCAAAGATGTCTCCAACTGCCCTCCAAGTATCCCTGCCATTCTTCCAGTGACATCACGGGGACTCTCGGCTTTTTGTCATGGTCTACGGTTTGGGTGGTGGCCTACATGTGACGATGTTAGGTTAAACACGAATAGGAGGTTCGGATGTATCTTTTCTTCTGATATATCAAGTTTGTATGTCATATTGCGGGAAGCTATCACATAATTTCGTCTCTTTTTCTTTCCATAGTCGGGAGTGCATTCCTCATTTAACATTTCTAGTCTACTCAAACTGTATCAGCATGATCCCATATCTGTTTGAGCTCTGATTCCAACGGTGGGGATGGCCAGTGACATCTACTCCGACATGCTTCAAGAAGCTCAAGTAGACATGCTTTTTCACCATCGTTCTGCATAAACATTCCTGCTACGACAAGTTAGTGCTATACAATCAGTGGTTCATAACACATACCAACAAAGAGACACTGCGATGAGAGCATTGCTGACGCACTTTCCGTCAGCGCCATGCCAATGCCACATATTGTCTTAATACTATTCTGTATTGTTTTCTGGCGCTCCATGAAGCCTGAAACACCGCTCAGACATGGCTCATGTGCACTGACAAGTATCTGGGATACATGATGGATTTGTACGGCCAACGCTGCCTCCAAGTTAGCATTCGCCGGTCAGAAGCATTCAAATCAGATATATTTAGTAGCGGGGGATTTACCAAAGCGCGATGGATGTATCAAGATCGGTTTGAAAGTCTGGTTACCCTGTCGACTTAATGCTGGGAGAGGAGAAAACTCGACGGTCAGATGGGACCTCCATTCTTGAAGCATTCTCTTGAGTTCTTTCGCCCAATTGATCCTCCCTTCCAATGTGCCCTGTACCTCTCCCACGGAATCCAATGCACAAAAGTTGATGACCTGAGCTAGAATCCAGACGGCGCGTGAGGCAAGCTCATGGCTACTGAGTTCAGAGTACTCCTTCTTCGGTGTCCAGGTACTGTATGTCCTACGCTTTTCACGGAACGCAACCCAGATGTCTTGCTGGAGCCAGGCCCACCAGGTTGTGCTTTCAAGGCTGGAAGTCTCGACCTCGATCTGCCGAGAACGCAGAATCCAGAAAACACCTTGGAGGTGCTTCTGCCAGTCTTTTCTCGATCCTCGCAACATTTCATACGTTGATACCACAAGTGTCGTTGCCATGAGCTCCTGACTTCTCTGATATGTCGAGTATCGCATCGCTTTCTGTACATAGTGTAACGTCTGATAATAGTACTGCAAGGCACTGTTCTTACTAGGCCCCTCATCTTGACATGTGCTTGTATCCAGTGACTGATGGTAACTAGCCAATGCTAAGATGGCATTCAACAAACCAGCATTTCGAACCGCTAGATGCGGAACTCTGGTTGAGAAGGTTCGAGCGGGATCGAATAAGTCAAGCTGTCATTGGTTAAGTATCAAAGGATATTAGAGAATTAGACACAGAGACTAAGTACACACCCATGAACAGATATGATGTAGGAAGTGCTCAAAAAGGACCTGTTCCTTTTCAATCAGGCGTATATCTTCTGAGGCCTGCCACATGTGCTTCTCAGCCACTTCAGATGTCGAATATGCTGCAGTTACTGTCTCATCTGAAGCACCGTCTACTACTGGCTGGCTGTCAATGATTCTGGTAGCTCGCCGCAGGGGTGTTATATCATTCTCATCATGGTCACCTAGAGGCTCGAAAAAGTCTCCTTCTAACACTCCAGATACATCGGCCTCTGGGAGAATCTCATGAGATACATCGTTAGTCAATAGGTCGAACCAACGAACGGCCGCATGACTTGCGGATGCTGGAGTTGTGAAAGGTGAGTCTGCTTGTTGAGAATACCAGTCGTGCGTAAGTAAGGCGATTTGATGAGCATCGGCGCTCGCATCCGACCAGTTTACTCTGCCACTGCCATTTGTCACTGGTGCATGGGACAAGGAAATTCCTGACGGATCTGAGCTGGTAGTTTGCGTTTGAGATGAGATTGCCGACTGGACAAGTTGTAACAGCTCATCTTGATTCCGGATAACAAGGCCCAGCTGTTGCAGGATCTCCAGGGTGGCTGGGTCAAATCTTGTATGGCTTTAGAAGGAAACTCTGTGTGAGGGTGAGGATGTCGATACACACGTAGAATAGTCTTTATTTGCGGTATCATATGAGCATGAGATATTCAACGATGCGCAGAAACCACACGTAGGCTGCACGTTGTCGCATTTCGTCTTTCTGGCACGACATACATGACAGGCCTTCAAACTCCTCTTTCGGGGATATTTGTGATCAGAGAAAGATTGCTGAGGTCGTTTACGCCCAGTGGAAGGGCCAATATCGGGGCTGGAGGGGTCAGCCGGTAATGTGTTGCTTGTTTGGGGCATGGCTAATACAAGATAACCGACCCGACTGATTGGCTGAGCCTAGCCAGTGAATCCTCGCCAGTTAGGATTGAGGGGCTTCGTTTTTACGGGCAGAGCTTTCCCAAAGAAAGACAAGAATACAGGGTTCGGGGACTCGCGGGGTCAGATGAGATTTTATAGCTTTGATAAGCATGATCGCATATGCATCGAGGTCAGATGGTCAGCCACTAATGGCACTCCACGCGGGGTAATCGGAGAGTTTTATGTGAAAAGCCGAGCATAGATTAAGCAAGCAGTGTGTGGTATGATGCGAAATGGTTTTGTAGATCATGTCCGTTCCGTAGCTGGAATGTGCTCGGGGACTCTCGGGGGTGACACTGCAATAGGTTGCTGCATGGGCTACGTATGAACTAATTGATATTGGTCGTACAATACCACACTGAGACCACCGAATATAAAACTCATCTATGATGTCTGAAGTCCAGGTGAAGTCTATCAATGCGACAACATCCGTTTTGTTTTATTATCTTCGATCCAAAAAGAAAAAGCCCGCTCATCATGGGTCACTTGAGCTTACAGAACGAGTTAGAAACGATAACCCATGATCCTCAAGCCAATGAAGCAAAGGCTTCTCTGTCTTGGCAAAATGCGCACCCAGGCTCTAGGCCTCAGACATTCTCTACTGACATTCTTGTCGTTGGCGGAGGCTTAGGCGGAGTCGCTGCCGCTCTTGGAGCCCTGCGCAGAGGTCGACGTGTCATCCTGACTGAAGAATACGAATGGCTAGGGGGGCAATTGACCAGCCAAGCAGTGCCTCCAGATGAGCATTCATGGGTCGAGCAGTTTGGCGTCACCCGATCGTACCGAGCATTGCGCGATGGCATCAGACAATACTACCGTGATCATTACCCTCTCACGGAAGAAGCCAGACGAAGACCGCAGCTAAACCCCGGAGCTGGACATGTCAGCAAGCTGTGCCACGAGCCTCGAGTGGCAGTTGCTGTCATTGATGCCATGCTTTCGCCATACATTGGGTCGGGTCGGCTTGCCATAAAGAAATCAACAAAGCCGGCGTCGTGTCAGCTAGACGACCAGCAACTTATCCAGAGTGTGGAGTTTCGCAGGCTCGACTCAGAGGACGGATTTACCGTCCATGCCGAATATGTCATTGACGCAACCGAGTTGGGAGATCTTCTTCCTATGGCCAATATTCCCTATGTCACTGGCTTCGAATCACGGAAAGACACTGGAGAGCCAAGCGCACCGGAAGAAGCTCAGCCTCAAAATTCCCAAGCCGTGTCTATATGTTTCGCGGTTGATCACATTGATGGCGAAGATCATACAATACCGAAACCGGAAAGTTATGACTACTGGCGAAAGTGTCACCCCGAATTCTGGGGTGCCCCTCTGCTCAGCCTTCAAGCACCTCATCCGCGAACACTCGAGATTGTCGAACGGGAGTTCACGCCAAACCCCCGTGATGACCCAGCTCTCGTATGTGCAGACCAACGCAAATCTGGCGGAGACATGAATCTCTGGACTTTCCGACGCATCGCAGCGAGTGGCAATTTCAGACCGGGAGCTTACCAGTCGGACATCTGTCTCGTCAACTGGCCGATGATTGATTATTTTGAAAAGCCCATCATCGATGCAACTGAAGAGCAGTTGCAGGAACGCTTGGGTGAGGCTGCATCGTTGTCATACAGCATGTTGTATTATCTACAGACAGAATGTCCCCGGGCAGACGGAAAGGGCAGAGGGTATCCGGGGCTTCGACTCCGTGGGGATGTCACAGGCACAGAGCATGGACTGGCAATGGCTCCATATATACGGGAATCGCGACGAATCAAGGCTGTTACCACGATTGTTGAGCAGCACCTTTCGCTCGAAGTCCGTGGCAGCAAGGGGGCAGTGCATTACCCCGACAGTGTGGGTGTGGGCATGTACCGCATTGATCTGCATCCTTCTACGGGAGGTGATAACTATATTGACGTTGCATGCTGCCCATTCGAGATTCCGTTGGGAGCATTGATCCCAGCAAAGCGTTCAAACCTATTGGCAGGATGCAAGAATATCGGAACTACGCACATCACGAATGGTTGCTATAGGCTGCATCCTGTTGAGTGGAATGTTGGTGAGGTGGCGGGCTTGTTAGCAGCGCATTGCCACGATACAAGATTCTCGCCACGCGAGGTACAAGGAGATGAGAGATTGTTTGATGATTTCCATGATTTGTTGCTTCAAGAGGGTATTGAAACGGCATGGCCCGATATTCGTGGTTATTGAACAGATTTATTGTCAAGATAGCTGTTGTGTCTCGAGATACGTAAAAATTGCAATTGATGAATCAATACCCTAAAACTTGCTGTCTAGAATCATGCATAATCGTCACCATTGGCCCCTTCAGAATTTAGAGATCAAAGACATGCCAGGGTAGCCATTCATGATAAAATCCCACAAGACTGTAGCTGCTGCATCCTGAACCTCGAGCCGAGCGAATAGTCCCAGTTCACCACCGTATGGGACATGCTTCCGACCCTTCAAGTCGATGACTCTCGCCTACCAACCCGCGGCAGTTGGTTGGAGACTATGAACCAGTGACCGCTTTGACAATCCTGTTCAGAGTCATCAAGCCACGAGGCTTGAGAGGCAGATGTGAAACAAAGTCATTGCTCAGTTAACCAGTCGATCAATATTGACCCTTCCTGGTCTTTCAGGTTGCAGTCTCAGTCACATTACAGAATCCATCATCTCTCTCACCAGGATTGATAATGCTCCCTGACGCGAAGCGCTTCGTCCATTCCCTCGCTCGAAGATCAAACGACTCCCTGTCAGAAGTCCAGTCCTGGAGTATTGCACCTGGATGGGGTCATACCAGCATGGTTTGTCAAGCAGAGCCGTCACACTGGTGAGCAAGCTTTCTAGAGTCAATGCCGGTGACCAGGCATCTCCAAGGATGTCCATGCATAAGGCACGGTATTTATCAGCATTTGGATGGAGGATCTTTGTCAAGAACCACATCTGTAGTGACTTGAACGGGTAGTCTTGGTTAACGTTTATACGAATATGGAAGATACCTCCTTCGTACGAGGTGCCTGTTGGACCGCAAAAAGTACCGAGGAATTTGTCTAGATGCGACTCATCAAGGGGGGAAATAGTAAACCAATCGTCCCGGGGCGTATTCCTAGCGAAGGACTTGATTTCAGTGTAAATGCGAGAAATAAAACGTCTTTCGTCCTGGAGGTAATGTCTGTCCGGATACCATGCTGGCGATGTCTTGGCTGCGAGGTCAACGCAAGCCTGATGGTTAGTCGCCCTAATTGCTGAAAATTCCATGACCTGTGCATCTTGGTCATTAAGGTGATCATGGTCCCTTGCACCTTGGACTTCCTGTTCCGTCTCTGGTGGCGGACGCGATTCGGCTGTCACGAAAGTTGCTGGCATTATGCTGGACGTAGCGAAGCTCTGTGCCCGACGAAGGGAGCTCAGGCGAATGCTTGCAGCACTGGAGATGACGTTCTCGCGACTACGAGAGCTTTCTTGGATCTCATGAAGAGCGGCTTCGTTGACATCTGCGACAGCTTCAGCTGCGTACTGCTCTATAGACTTGAAGGCTTGGATATCACGAGTCAGCCCATCAAGGTCGTTTATCAGCGCTCCAATCTTGGCGAGCAAGATGTCGGTCTTCTTCTCGTCACGAATTGACCATCTCGTTTTCCTCCACAACGAAGTACTTTGCTGTTGTTGCATGGTTTCCGAAGGGGTGCTCATGCTCAACTGGCGCTCGCTGCAGACGACTGCTCGTACTCTATTGTATCGACCCCTGAATATCGCTGGGAGAGGATCTCTGCTTTCCGGAAAGGAATCGTTCACCGCGGGGTCTACAAAGGCCCAAGTCTGCGTTGAACGAATCTTCAATCCATACTGCTGGGCTAGTTGATCGGTGTTGGAAAAAAGAATCGCAATCTGCCTGAACGTGTCTGCAATCTGATGGGCTCGCAGCTGTGGTAGATCGAGATTCTTGTTGTATCCCTCTCTTGGGTTGAACCCCATTCTTTCAGCCCATATCAAGAAAATTGCGCGCTGGTTGTCCAATCTCGTCCTGAAAAGTTTGAAACTCTCCGCCTGGTCACGGGCGCTGTCGACAAACTCCTAATACTGTCAGGGATGTATAACCCGTTAGATACAAGGGCCACAACCTGGTTTTGCAGAGGCCAAAGGTACCTGCGATCGACATCGCTACGAGACAGTACATCAGGTCTGCCTATTGGCCACTACCAAACAAGTGTTAATCCATGTACTTTTTCATTTCTACGATATGTGGATTCAGTACGAAAATGTTGCCTTACAGTAGTCAGAACACTACATACATAGTATATATTATGAGATTTTACGACTCATTCGCACAAGTAGGAAAAGCGAATACAGGGAAGGTTACGGCAAAGCCAAATGATCACCTTCTCGCTGATGGCGTGATGGATTTAAACTAGCAAGGGCCATAGCAGGCAACTCAACAAGGACCCTAAGCAATGATCTAGGGCACATCTGTGGGACCCCCCGGATGTACGGTGATTTACCTGAATACGGTAAAGAAGAGGATCTCCCGAGTCATTTTCAGGGATGCGCATGGGATGCTTACTGCCTGTGTCTGGCTATCTTTGGAGTACCATGAGGGATTCAGGCCTGCCCGGGGACGATGCCGGCATTAGTGTTCTTGAAATTAGAGAAAGCATTACGTTGATTCGTCTACAACATTTCAAGTGGGTAATGTAACGCTTTCCGTCATGACTGAGACCATATAAGAATACTTATACCTTCCATGATCATTTGAAAGTTTTCATCCCGTCGACAATCCAAATATTTCGACCCCATTCAATCGTTGGTCATGGCTCGTGGTCTTCTTCGTTATGCGGGCGCCGCCCTGGTCGCCTTAGCCAGTGTCGCCGATGCAACCAAAACTGCCGATATCGTTATGCGCAATGGTAGCATTTACACCATGGATTCCGGCAATGGCAAAGTTGATGCTATCGCCATTCGTGACGGTACAATCACCTTTACCGGCACCAACAAAAAGGCCAAAAGCTGCATTGGCAAGAACACCAAGGTCATTGATCTCGAGGGCCGTATGGCTATGCCTGGCCTGGTTGACTCGCACATGCACGTTCTCTCCGGTGGACAATTCCTCCTCAAATGCGATTTGAGCTACCAGCCGCTTTCACTCGACCAGATCATCGAGCATGTTCAGGGCTGCATTGATGGGGAAGAGGACAAGACTGATGCTGACTGGCTCGAGGTCGTCAACATGGACTATCCCAGTCTGGTTGACAGGAGTGGCTCCGTTGGAAAGACAGACCTTGACAAGCTTGACACCAGCCGGCCTGTCATCATTCGCTCCAGCGACTACCATACCATCTTGGCCAACTCGCGCGCTCTGGAAGTTTCCGACATCACCGCCAGCACTCCTGATCCTTCTGGTGGCAAGATTGTGCGTGAATCCGGCAGCATGGAGCCCCAGGGAACACTCCAAGACGGCGCTTCAGCGCTACTTGCTGGTCCGACCGAACCCACAGAAGAGGAGAACCTTGAGGCTGTCCGTGCTGCACTTCGACTTCTTCGCGAAGCTGGTATTACGACATTCCAGGATGCTGCTGCACAGGATAGCTGGTACCCCGTCTTCGAAGCTGTCAGAAAGGAGGGTGGCTTAAGTGCTCGTGCCTACTTTGACTACCAGATTGAGGCTCCCAACTCAACGGCCCAAATTGCGGCGACTGTCGAGACTGTGGTTAAGAAGCTCAAGGAATTCAGCACCAAGAGAGCCATCAAAGCCAAGCCTACCCTCAAGTGGCAGGCTATCAAGGCCTTCATCGACGGTGTCATCACGTATCCCTCCAACACGGCTGCTCTCATCGAGCCTTACTGGGCTCCCGTCAATGGATCTGAAGATGAATGGGCACCTGACCCAGACTCCTTGTCGGACCCATACTGGAGGCCCGAGATCCTGACAAAGACGCTTGAGCAGCTCTTCCTCAAGGGTATCGATGCCCAGCTCCACACTGACGGAGACATGGCCGTTCGCGTTGCTCTAGATGCGGCCGAGTCGTTCCGCAACAAGTACCCCAAGCGCGACTTTAAGCTTGGTCTTGCTCACGACGAGCTGTCGCACGAAGATGACTGGTCGAGATTTGCCGAGCTTGGAGTGGACGCCATCGTCAGCTATCAGTGGGCTCAGCTTAGCTCTTTCTATCTCCCCGACACCTTTGAGTCTATTGCAGAGTACCGACACAAGAACCTCCAGGCTTGGGCTCAGTTTGAAAAGGCCGGCAGTGATCTTGTTTATGGAAGTGACTGGCCAGTAAGTACATGAAACGATGGAAGCAGAAGCACGAGCAGAAGCAGAGGGCAGCGCTAGAAACTACCCTATTCTGCATAATCCCCGACCCCCGCTAACAAATGCTAAACAGATTGACCCCCTGGATGAGTTCCTCGCCCTGAGAGTAGCCGTAACCCGATCGGGCGACGCTGAGAATCCCAACTCTCCTGCCTACCAGGGAGCGCCCTATGATGGTGTTTTCCCCGGAAGTGGCATCTCACGCAAGTCCGCTCTCCGGTCTATTACCATCAACGGTGCCCGATTCCTCCGCGCGGACAAGCAGATCGGTTCGCTGGAGCCTGGGAAATTTGCCGATGTTATCATCCTCGACAACAACTTCATGACCGTGCCTACCGAGGAGCTCGGCCGGGAAAAAGTCCTGCTAACCATGGTGGGAGGTGAGGTTGTTTACGTTGCCAAGGGAGAGGACTTTGGCGTCCAAGCCACATACCCTAACGATGGCGAAGCAGCTACAAAACTGGCGCGTCGTACCATTGGAGGATTTGCTAGCAAGGGTCTTTCAGAAGTGGCCAAGAAGAGGGCTGCTGATTTGCGTAAGCGACGAGTCTGTGTTCACAAGCACTGATGAAGAGTGGCCTGCTACAGGTGAAGCGAGACCGGTGCAGGATGGCTTGTTGGCGGGCGGCAGGCAGGGGGAATTAAGGCAATGATTCATGTATCTAGGAAATAATCCTGTTTAGTAATAAGTCAGGGCCCAACAGGTGATGGGCAGAGGAAGCGAGGCGGGGGTAACCATGTAAATATCAAATGGAGAAGCTACCTGTTGAGGGAATAAGATCATGTTGATTGACTAAGGTTCCTGCATGAAAGAATCACCGATCATGCAGACTTGTACAGTATAAGGACTAGGATAAATGAAAATTCGGGTCATAACGCGGAACATGGAAGTTGTGAAATTGGAAAATGGCAGATGATTTCACCACCTTCAACGTTGCACTGCCGGAAGACCAACCGCCACAACCTGTACGCTTGGATCATCTACCATTAGTGTGGGTTTAGAACGTTCGGAACACGACTTGGGTCAATTCCGAGTCAGGCTCGCTTCTTTTTCTTATCTTGCGGCGCGCTCTCTGGCCATCCAGAGCACTTCTTCACCATCCTTAGCAATTTAATATTCGAGCCGTTGGCTTGCGATCATGCATGAGCCCCTGGGTTTAGCTGGGTCTTTGACACGCCGATATTGGTCTGGGTCTAGGCTCACAGAGCGGAAACAATCGTGTCTCCACAGAGCTGGGTGCTGGTTGACATGTTGGCATGTTGGCATGTTCGCATTGACGTTGGTCAGTGCGCAGAGACAGAAGCGAAAAGCTGCCAGTCGGAATTGTGCTCAAAAGGATCTGCAACCATGCTGTATTTGTTGGTTCTGGGGTTTGAGCATCCTGCGGGTATAGCTGTCGAAATGAGTCTAGCACCGGTACGGCACAACAGCTACCGTTCAATATCGTCCCTTTCATGTCCCGTGCAATTATCTACTGGATTTATTGGCAAGACTAAGGGGGATAACGACCACACTTATGATCACAGTGCTGGCGAAAGAAGCAAGAAACGGGAGACGAAAATGAGAGAAGCAAGATAAAGAAAAGAAAAGAAACTAAGTAATCAGGGGTCAGCCCTGTACGCTAAAGCAAAAAGATCGACTCGATGGGAGGGTCAACTTTCGTCCCCTTTTTTCTTTAAACCCGCCCGCCCCGCCGTGTCAAGGGACGAGCGATCTTCAGGACCCATCTTCAACGTTATGTTTTCTCCGACAGTTTATTTTCATACCATCGAGCTGAGTTGACGTTGACGAGTGACACATGCTTGCTTCCAAAGCACCAGTTAAGTCGAGATGGCTTCAGATCCCTCAGGCGCAGTTGTGCTGGTAAGTTGACACTCTTAACGAATGGCAAGTGACTCCACGGACTGACTAGATGGGAATAGACCGTCATTTACACTCTGATCGTGCTGGCTGCCGTAGTGATCGGTGCGAGAATTTATCTACGAGTCTTTATACAGAAGCAGCGACCTCTGGCCAGCGACATTCTAATAGTGGCGGCATGGTGTTCTTCGTTCTCGACCGCGTATTTCGACATCATTCTACACAAGGAAAAGGTTCTCAGACCAGAGATTGATTATACACTGTACAACTATGAGGCCGACAAGGAGACAACAGTGTATGTCTTGAAGGTGAGTAACCGGTCAAAGTGACGTCTAGCTCTCCTGACAGCTCTTAGATGGTTTGGGCTGCAGTGATACCTTTCTTTACAACCTTCTATCTCTGCAAAGCATCTTTGCTGGCCGTCTACCTTCAGCTGTTCCCTTCGTTTATGAAAACTCGACGACTCTTGCTATGGGTCACGGTTGGCTACTGCGTGGTGGCTTACATTGTCTCAATCTCCCTGCAGCTCTTTCTCTGCTTCCCCATCCAACGAAACTGGTCAGTGGCCTCTGCATAACTTGCGTCCGCCTTGTTTTTGAGAACTTGACTGACGTGTTACAAGGTCGATTGAAACGCCGGAGAATATGTGCACCTCTGCCCAAATGGCCACGGTTTTCCAAGTCGCCTGGGTCTTGCATTTCGTGGGAAGTCTTGCCCGTATGTTTTATCTAGTGCCGCTGTCAAACTCGTACTAACGTTATAATGTACTCCAGTTTTCGGGCTGCCCTGGCTTATGATACACAAGCTTCACATGAAGATGCAAATGAAGCTCGGCGTCTATAGTATCTTTTTGCTAGGACTGATCGATATTGCCTTTTCTTTGACGCGGTTTCTGACTGTGCAGTTGGGTAATGTGGGGGACTTCAGATCAATCACCACCATTGGTAAGCCAAGAGAAATCTAATGACATGACTTGCTCAAGTACCAGTAACTAACTCTATCAGAACTATGGAGTGCACTAGACGCCTACATCGGACTCATCATCGCCTGCCTCCCCTCCCTACGACCGTTCCTTCGCCGCAACCGAGAAGCGTCCGATAAATACAGCTACGGAGAGTCTGCGAGACACACGAGGTCTGCGGTCACGAGACGACACGACCAGACAGGCTTCGAAGAGATCGATGACTTACCACAAGGCGGATCTAGCCCCAACCCAGCGGTCCGCCATACAAGCAACTCGCCGGACCTTGGTGACGGGTGGAGCGATAAGGGGCCAAACAGGAGTGACGTGGAACTTGTCAACATCAAAGCGACGGAGACTATCAAAGCATAGTCAGGTCCATTAAAACGGTGTACCCGTATGGCGTTAAATGTTTTTCCTTAGTCTTAATCTAACGACACTGAGTTATAAAAAAGAGATGCTCGGTGGAAAGTCGAGTTTCTTGACTATAAGTGTCAATATAGAGCCTGGAATTTCGGAAGCTGGGATAAATATTTGCCTAGAGAATAGACATGGCTGTATTATTTGTACTTATATCGTAGTTCACTTTAATGTTGTAAAACAAGTCTGCTTGAGCATTGGTAATAAAGGATGATTGCCCACGTGCGTGTCTGGATCAGGCTGCTCATCGTCTTCATGGCAATTATACCCTATACCTGATATTATAAATGTCTCGTTACGTGGTTAGCTCAGAGCTCAGGCACCCTTAACATCTTGAGTAATACCAGGATAAAGTAAAGACGGTCAGAGAGTATAGCTCATGATATTGAGGCCCGACATGGAAATACCTCCTCAACGTATAAGATGAGCTCTTTAATATCCAACAGTTTTAGACCGTGGCTCGGAGGTTACCTATTCTAAGACAGGATCTTGAAAAGAAATGGGATCAAAACTGCTGCAATCCTGGGCAGGGCCAGATAATGCAATCATGAAGAATAGCGTTGGGTTACCCTAGAGTTACGCTTGCGAGATAAGAACTAACAAGCAGGGCTTCCATAGTGTGAACAAGATAATTCTCTGTTAATGAATAATGATTTCTACTTTAGCGACACAAGAGCTCCCTCCATTCTTTGTGTCATCCACTTATTTTGACTAGGAGACCTGGGAAGCATTTTGTTGTGGAATATCAACAGCGCAGATAGTATAATTAGTAGCATGGGCAACATCAACACGTCTGAATCTTTATTTTAGAACCCTTTGGCATGATGGAAAGACCAAAAATCTAGGAATCTCTAACAACAAGCTTCTAACTATCAAAGTACTCATCCCAAGACTCCTTTCAAAAATTCCAGCTGGAAAGCAACGTTTTCCTCAAAGCAATCGCCATAGTACGGAGAAAAGTGACCAGCCCCCTTTAGAATCTTGAGCTCTTTAGGCTGTAGTGCCTTTTCGTATGTTTGGAACTGCAAATGTGTCTGGGTGGTAACGTCATTGTCGGCCACAACCATTAGTAGCGGTGTTGGCGAGATTCGATGCACGTATGCCAGCGGTTCATGGAACATGGCATTGGTGAGTCTCTGCAGAGTGCAAGACTTGGCGTAATCCCAGCCCCGACCAGTCAACTCATCTAAGAATGGAATGGCTCCAGGGTCCTTAAGCACAGCTTTGGATGAGCCATCCAGGACCTCTTCAAGGGTACTGGGAAACACAGGAATACGCAGATCCGAATTTGGTCGACGGTTGGAGGTGAGCAAGTCATGTGAGTTTCCGGGGATTCTGGTGATAGACTCGCCGGATATGAAGGGAACCTGTGCTATCACAGCGGCCAGCCTATGGTTCATGGCCGCTGCACAAATGACGTTGCCACCGGAAAGGCTGGATCCCCAGTAGACGATCTTGGATGGGTCAACGTCTGGATGAGCGGCGACAAAGTTGAAGACATCGAGGTAGTCTCGCGTCTGCAGCCAAGGGTCGACCTCGTCACGGGGCAAGCCTTCGCTCTCGCCCCAGCATCGGTTATCATATGCAATGGCTCCGTATCCAGCCGCGTTGAAGCGTGCAGCAAAGTCGGGCAGGAAATGTTGCCGAAGGCCAGCAAACTAAGCATTCAAGTTAGTTAATGATATAAGTATGGGCATGATTCAATACATACACCACTGGACAAGATGATGCAAGGCTTGTGAGGGCCGACGCTAAAGAACGTGGCTTTTAGTTTCAGGCCATCGTATGCAGGAATGTCAAGATCTCGAGGGGTTGCCATTGTGTCGAGGAGGTAGCTGTGTTTCTGAGCAAGTTGTAAGCTTTGAAAGTGAAGGGAACCACTTGATTCGTTGATCAACGTGAAGGACTTTCCTTTCCTTTATATTCTCGTCATTTGAATAATGGCATTTTATTATGTATGACATACTGCGTAAGTCCAGTGCCACTCCGTCTATGCTGATTCCAACTATATCTCCTCGGCTCTGCCTTGGAATTGAGCTGAGTAACGAAGATGGAACGCCCGGATGTAATTCTCTCAAAGGAACAAGATCCATTCCTCGGTATGGCCTCGGTATCGTGCTGATTCGGCCCCACTAAGCCGGGGTGATGTTTTCCGGAGGGTTATGACATTTTAGTGACAGCAGGTAGTGCAGGGATTGTACTTGATATTAAGCCTTGCCGTTGTGAATATTTATCAATAGGGCAGAAATATTTATTTACAAAGACAAAAACTGTTCACTAATCATTCACTCACCACCCGTTCTGACTTGATCAACTCAAGGACTGATCATAATGGAAAGACAAGTATTTACAAAACTCATCGAACTTACTCGAAAGCCAAACATTCAGGTTCTCACGGGCATATTGTTTATCCTTGGCTCGCTTAAAGAGTTGAATGGCTGGTACACCAAGCGAAAGATTAACAACCACGTTGACGATTCTTCATGGGACTGGAACCGTGAGATCGTGATTGTCACTGGAGGAAGCAGTGGCATCGGAGCAGAGATGGTGTCGAAATTTTCCAGTAGAAACATCAAGGTATTGATCTTGGATCAAAACCCCCCTTCGTATGAGCTGTGTAAGTATTCCTCGCGTGGTTAAACTATTGAACACCATTGTGGTGACTGACTGTCTTGGTCACAGCCAAAAATGCACACTTCTACCAGGCCGACCTTACCGACTCGAAAGATATATCATCAGTAGCCAAACGTATCAGGGCCGACCATGGCGATCCAACAATCCTAATCAACAACGCTGGCCGGGGAAACGCAGTCCCATTGTTAGAGTTATCGGAACCAAATCTGAGAAGAATATTCGACTTGAACATCATAGCCCCAATCATCCTCACACAACAATTTCTACCGAGCATGTTGGAGCATAATCATGGCCATATAGTCAACATAGCCAGTCAGGCATCCTTCGCTACCCAAGCGACGAACGTTGACTATGCCTGCACCAAGTCTGCTTTGCTCTCCTTTCACGAAGGCCTGGGCCAGGAGATCCGGCATATCTACAACGCTCCCCAGGTGCGAACAAGGTCAGTATTCTCTTCTCATCACGGATCGTCTCTGACTGACTTAAAATAGTATTGTACATCCGACTTGGGTCAGAACGCCCATGATAGCTGAACTTGTGGCGGAAGGAAAACTGAAGGATACGACAGTGGCACCTGAACAGGTCGCAGATTTGGTGGTCAAGCAGGTTTTGTCGGGTTTCGGGTCGCAGATCATAGTGCCTGCAAGTCTAGGCTGGACTTCGTTGATTCGGGGGTTACCAGGATGGCTTCAAGAGACGCTGCGGGATAAAGTGTCAGTCATTCTACTCAATGCACAGAGAGGTCTGGCAAGTAGAGACACTTGAAGAGTAATTTATCATGTTTAGATATAGACGATTCTACTTACATTGAAACTTTGTTGTGTCACTGCTCGCTTCTTGAATATGTAAAATATGGGATCTGGTCTCAGACCAAGCAACAAGTCTTCTAGGACCAACAGCACTTCTACATTCTGCCTTAAAGGGTGGCCATTCTTGAGGAAGATGATATACGCTTAGTGTATAGCTGGCCATGTTAACCGAGCTTGTTATTATTGATGAAGATTCCCCTGTCATCTATTGGAATCTTCATATGACGTGCCTGTCTTTCACGGCATGAAGATCACGATTACAAATAAAGTAACAAGGCCAACGAGAAGTGTGTTGATTGTATAGGTACAGCGCTATTGAGAAATGAATGGAGACTGGCAACCATTGGAATAATTACCTTCGGCATTGCTTAAGTGTCAAGCAAACAAGCAGGCTGCCCACTCAGTCTTGTAAGAATATGCGTCAACCCATACTCTTCTTGTGCATCTTCGACAACGCTGTCTTGCTCATCCTTCGCCTGGACCATTTCCCAAATACAAGAAACACAAATACAAACAAGTTGTTGATGGTAATTGCTCCGCAAAAGATGCCTGAGAATACTGTCACGTAGCCGTATGACTGGATCCAATCGATAACTTTGTAGCCGAAAGCAAATGAAATTGCTTGCTTCCCGATGTTCATGGCGATCAACATCTCTGGAACATTTGACTCGTAAGAGTCCACGGCGTATGCAAGCGTGTAGGTAAGATAGAAGAAAGCACCTGGATAGTGGTCAGCTTTATGTGCCTCGAAGTCATGTTGACTTTATTTACCAAATTGGAACATGCCAACTGCAAAGACGAGGCCAAACCAGTGCAAATGCTTCTCGGCGCTATAACCGTAGAGAATCAGTGCAGCTGGGGAGATGAAAAACGCAATCACCAAGCTCCAGAGACGGTGTTCGGCTTCGTGAATATTGTTGTTTTGACGCGTGAGTCTAGCTGCAAATCGATCCGGCAGAGTGCTGAAGGGACCTGCTGCTAGCAAGTAGCCTAGAAAAGCCGCAACTGCTACGAGTCCAGTGTTCTCCTACATCATTGATCAGTAGTCGTTGATGACTTGAATCGCAAAGGAAAGAAGGTCTCACGATAGGCCAAGAGTACGGTGGAGAGGCAACGATGACGGGAAAGGTAGAAGTGAAGGCAAGGGCCGCCAACCCAATGATCATCCCTACGCTGTGAGTACAGGACCAGTGCCTCATCATGTTAGGGAGTATGGTAGTTACCGTATGTTGAACAGACCCAGAAAACGGGTGGAACAATGAAGTAGGTGAAAGATCGAATCTAAGGGTACTGCATCAGTGGCTTTCGTACAGACTGACGACAACTTGGTTTACTGGTAGAAGAATTCTTACCATCATTAGGAAGACTGGAGTATTAGGATCCGTCTTGTCAAAAATCTTGCACTGTTGTCGATAAGACTTTCTGGCTGGAATAGATGTAGAGCTCTCGAGTTTAACCTCCATCCGTTCGGAAGTTGGTTGACAATCATCTTTGACCGCATCAACGATGACCTGTGGTTCTGACGATGTACGGAGCGGTCGTTCCTTGAGGTACATTGTTTCTTCGAAGAGGGCCAAAGTCCCAAGAAAAAGAACACAACCTAGGGCAAACTCGATCCAGAAAAAGAGATTATACGACAAGCCGCCGGACAACATATAGCTAGCAGCAGTGGCACTCAAGCTTCCAGTTGTAAGGGCGACTGGCATGAACAGTCAGTGGTGATTACGTTTACGATCTCAGGGAAACCAAACACCTACAAGTATACCATCCAAGTGCTTTGCCTCGTTCATGGAAAAAGAAGACGTCGGCCACGGCTTGTGCTGGGAGGGCTTCGCAAACCGACGAGCCGAAGGCGTGGACCATCCGAAAGCCCATGAGGGTGTCGTATGAGCTGGAGAGTGCACAACCGAGGAGTCCGGCGCAGTACTGTTGGGTTATGAGCTTGGGATTCATAAGCAACAATAGATTACAGATCTCGCTCACAATGAGAATTGAAAGAAGCATGGTTGGTCTGCGACCAATCTTGTGGTACATGGGAACAAAGACGAGGGACCCTTTGCAATCTTGTCAGTAAGAGGGATATGGTTAGACATGAAGTTCCTACCAAAGCCAAAGAGAAGATTTGGATAAGTCACGAGCCTGGACGTCTGACTGGGTGTGGTCTGAAATAGCTCGGCGAGGTAGTTGACATAGACGCTGGGTCCAAGCAGGGCGCCATTTGCTAGGAAAGAATAAGCAGAGACGAGAAGCAGGACGGTGTTTTTCTTTCTCCTGGTCCACTGGGCAATGCATTGTCACAGTCAGCACGGAGCGTTGGCACGGTTTGATGGCATGTGCACATACGTTGAGAGGATCATTAGGGTCCTCCGAGGGAGTTGGAGTCAGAGAAAGTCCATAAGCAGTTTTGCTATCATCTGAGTAATATTAGTGGGAGGGGATTCTTCCTGAGCACCAATAATCCATACCAGACACTGTCATGTCAAACGTCCCTGGTATTTTCTCGATCTTTCTGATTTATTAAGTTACTTTAGAATACTGGATAGAATGGAACGGCTCGTTGATTATGCGTACCGATCATCATGACTCTCGTGTCGCTGCATTGTCATGTAAATTCTGTAAAGCTTTCTACTAGGTTTGATACTGTGACTCGACTGTGTTCGAAGTCACGTCGCTAGTTTGTGTGCTGTTCTTATCTACCAAGTAGTCCTCATCACGGGTTTTATAATCATGCGTGCGCAGTAACTGAACAGGCGATAACCAAATCTATTCCTGCCAGCCAGTTGAGACCCTTCCTCGGGTACAAACCAGGATGCGCATCTTCTCTCCCATTTTTTCTGTTTGTTCTGGGAGTCCATTATTTAGCCCCTTGTAATCTGAGACCAGCTGACGCATGCTCAGATGTATTTGGTGCCGCGGGTGGCTTATTTTGAGACAGGAAAGGGTGTCATACCGAGGCAGCTATTCCTTTTGAAGCATGCCTACCGAGTGACCACTGCCGATGAGCTTGTTGGCCAGGTCCATGTTTGACCTTACTGAACAACATTTTACATCGGGATTTGTTGTGGCATGACTTGATTCTCCAAATATAATGAACGGCGGGTATCTTTGCCAAGGGAAAATTAGGTAAACAGGGGATATTTAAAGATTGTGGCCTTGAATTGTACAAAGCATGAGCTTCAAGCGAACATTTGAAGATCCCATTCTTTTATAAACTAGACACAATCGATAGAAGTTTTACTAGCATTGTTCAATATGAAAAGGCCTGGATTGAACCTCGTTGCGAAAATACAAACTTTCTCCCCCCTCCTCAAACATAATGCCTGGTCATGGGAAACCCCCAGTCGTAGCTCAAGTCCATCAAAGTCAACAGATCACCATCTTGCATCCGTCTCATTCGAACAAATCTCTACGAGATTTACCATGTCGTCCCAGGACGTATCAACTGGCGGATCTATAAAACCAAGGAGTTGATCGAGGTTGCCTTGACTGAGTTCGTCAGGAGCATTCGATACATCGGATTGTGAATAACCTGTGGGCATCCCCCTCTGTTGATCGACTTTTCTGCGGAGACACAGTGGAAAGTCTTGATCTTCCGGCAGTTTGCCCTTGCTGATGCATAGATCAACCGTCCAAGTGAGTTTTAAGTACGTGTCTGGGTGTTTCATCAGGATATGTCCCCAGTCTGTTACGGTCCCTCGATCTGATTGTGTCAACGCTTGGTTGTAGGCTTGGGCCATGTCAGCAGTATGTTTAGCCGTCTCCTTGACCCAGTCTACACCATAGTATTGTGGTGAGAATGCATCAGTTGCCTCTATGAGGATATCCAGTCGGCTCTGATTGGATGCTGGATCGGACTCAGATGTCTTGTCAAGGTGGTTTAATGCCAGTTCTCGGCTGAGGGACGACAAACGAGCGGTGATGACGTGAAGGGCCAAAGGAGTTGCGATACAAGCCAGTCTATTTGAAGCCAAGGTTAGCATATCTCCATATGAACATCTAAGAGTGCTTGGTTTCTCACGCTGTGATAGGGAGATGATTGATCAAGCGATGATGGGCCAACACTCCAACACACTTAGTCAGTTCGAGTGTCGCTTGCTCGATGTCGCGACAGACTTCACCGTCTTCCATAAACCCATCTCTCGTCATGCGATGTGTGGCGGGTGAATCAAATATCGAGAGACGACTGAAGATTTTGCTATTGCAAAGCGTAATGCAGGCAGTGCTGAATCGTGTCAGTAATGACTATGTTTTTCCCATGCGAAACAACAGAAGATAATTTAACATACTAGTAGTAGATGTACATCAAGTTGGTATACAAGATGATAGTGCGTGATGGGTCGGTGGTGTCAAGATTGTTTTCGTCCTGCCCTTCACACGAAGGACTCTCGGCAGCTACTTTCTCGTGCCAGGCCTCCAGCAGCTGCCAGCACGTCTCGATCTTGGATGTCTTCCTGGTCGATTCTAAGTTTGTCTCGGGCTTGGAGTCAAAAGGGAACGAAATGGGAAGTATATCTGTAAGAATGAGAATCAAGTCGAGGAATTTGGAAAACAGGTCAATATTCTGTCGTTTGGTGGCCGGATCGAAGACTTTTGAGCGATGTATCTCATCTTGTAGGTCACTGGAACCTAGCGGCACACATTCATTCAGGTCACACAGGTCGGATGTGATTTGAGGTCGGAATCGTGTACAGAGCGGTGAAAGCCTGTCCAGGATAATACAGCACCACCAGAGCCGACGAACACTTTTGATGTATTGCCTCTGTGCTGGTGATGCTGAATGCGGTACTTCAGTGACCTTCCCATAGCGATGTGCGTTGATGTAATCGGCATGGCGAAGGGAGAGGCTGAGCCATGTCTTCCATGGGTCGGGTGTTGTGTTTGAGGGTGCATTTGGGACCCAGCCCATGAGTAGCAATCCCGCCTGTGCGAGGGGCAGATGCGCTGATTCGATTTCGAGGTCATATAATAGCTATGTAATTTAGCATCTCTCGTGTCCCGGTGTTACTGATGAACTGACCTTTGTCTTGCGGTATAGTTCGGATCTTGCAGTGCAGATATCAGGATACCCGATACGGGCTAATAGTTCAGGAGGGACAAACTGGAGGTCTCAGTAACAGACTTTTGAGGAGGGAATCGGGCCACGTACATTGCAACTAGCGAAAAGCGACATGGTATCTTTGGAAGTGGGTGGATCACTCAGGGAATACATGTCCCAGAAGTCGCCCTCATCAATCAATGGGAGGAAAACATGGACATATGCAAAGTATTTGCTCATGAAAACATCAAGAATTGGGCGGGTCAGAAGATGAAGACATCCTTGAGTTTCTAGATAGCTGACATCTTGATGAGGGATGGCGTGGATGTTGCCGGCTGTCAGGAAACGGTAGTGTGAGTACAGTACTACTTCTGGCGCATCTCTATTTCGTTTCATTGAAGGTGTCGTTACGGGCCAATTTGTTAAAAGTGCGCCGGTATCAAATGGGGATAAGTTGGCTTGGATGACGTTAGTGCAAGGAGCATAGATGGGACATGTGCTGTATACCAAGTCGACTTGATTGAGCCCATGATTCTCTCGAGAATGACAAGCTTGATATCTCTTGCGCGGTAGGTCTTGCGATGGGTTCAAGGTCAACAGCGCCAAAATCCCCAAATCTCCATGGGCTTCCGACAGTTATTGACTGTAGAGAATCAAGTGAGCCAGCCGTTTCGGACACAAAAGTCGAATCAAGAGTAATGCCATCTTGACATGAGCTTGCTAGGTCTCGGGTTCCGACGGGGACAACATTGCTGGTGTCTGGTAATGCTCTTTTTCTAGACTTGGGTACCACTTGATTCCTATGCAAGTGGTGATTAACGGCGATACAATCGCAAGATCGAGGTCAACGCTTACCACAGCGCCATCCCCTTTGGTAACAGACACTGCTTTTCATCCAGGGAGCAATTCGTACACGGCTGTCCATGTAAGGACACGTCACAGCGGACTTTTCTTGATCTACACGCCAGACATGCTTGCAATGAGCGCTTACGAGGGGGTTTGGTTCGTTGTGGTGGATGTTGCGGAGAGGCCATGACGAAGAGAGCGCAGAAGGTTGATGAGGGCGAAGCAAGTTCAGGAGTGGGGAGTCAAGCATTGGGGAGCTGAAGGACTCGACACTAATGGGATTGAAGCGGTAAGTTAAAGAGTTGAAGAACTCGGCAGTTAGAGTTCAGGCAATGCTACGGGACTGAGGAGATTGCGGGGAAGACCAGAATTGGCCTAGTCTTGATTATTCATGTGCCGTTATCTGGGGCCGTGACGGCCCTGATCAAGGAGTTTCCCCGCAAAGGATACGGATCATGGATGTAGGGTTATCGGAATGGAAAAGCGCCGCTTCCATTACAACTTCAATTTAGACTAAGGTTATGTTACACTCAAATTAACATTCGAACCCAATCACAACTTCATGAAGCATATAAGT
Organism: Fusarium penzigii; assembly: GCA_013623535.1. Taxonomy (NCBI): domain Eukaryota; kingdom Fungi; phylum Ascomycota; class Sordariomycetes; order Hypocreales; family Nectriaceae; genus Fusarium; species Fusarium penzigii. The sequence goes on from JABFFC010000347.1 coordinate 60,230, forward strand.
AATGAAGGGAGATGTGCGATAGAATTCAGCCTCCTCCAGCTTCGGCTTGCATAGTTCATCCACAATATCTTGATCCAAGCATCACGAAGAATCTCTTTCGGTAAGTGTTAAACGCAAGTGCCTTTGAGGTTTAAGCCATCGTATGGTTGAATATCGATCTCATGGAGAATTCTGCTAAGGAAGCAGCTGCGTGTTGGGGCAAGTTGGAACATGAGCGAAGTTATTTAATTGTTGTTTGCCTGACGTGAACTACGTTTACTATTTGTTATTATATGAAGATATTGGACTTATAGAGTGGGTCACCACCGAGTGGCCACCCCCCCAGTGGCCACCCAATCTAACCACATTACTAACATTATATCTTCAGAATCACTATATATAAACACTTATTAATTTCTTAACGAAAATAGCTTTAATTTAATTTTTTTAACTAAAAGTTAATAAATATACTATTTTAAGGTATCTATGCAATTTTAAGAGCGTTATTTGCAATATTGCGCTTATTAAGTTAATGCAAATTAGCAATTACTTTCTTAGCTTCTTAATAAGTAGCTTTAATCTATTTATATCCCGCAAAAACTATATTTAGATCCTTTTAAACTAGCTTCTTGCCTATAGGCTCGGTAAAAGCTAGCTTCTTCTATAGATAGTTATTTTAAGCCTTTAATTTAGCTATTATTATATTTTTCTAATTAATAGCTTTGCCTGCCTTATTAATTAAGGATATAACCTCTTAATTAATAGTCTTAAAGATGCCTTAAACTTAGTTTCTAAGGTTATTTAAGCTTTATAGTATATTAAAGAGGGCTTCCTAACTAAAAGACCTATTAAAAAGCTAGTCTTATAGTATTATTAGCAGCTAATTAACTTAGGGGGGTCTATTAGTAATAACGACCTTACTTAGTAGCTTCTAGAGGTTAATAGGGTAGGCCCCTAAGCCCTAAAAACCTCCTTAAAGGTTCTTCTTTATTAAGGCTTTCTCTAAAGCTATCTTATAAGCTTATAGGAAGCGTTATTTTTATAAAGTAGTTAATAATATAAAGCCAGTATATTAGCGAGCCTCCTCGTGGAAATATATCTTTAAAGGCCTAAAAATACTAATATCTAGGGGTTATATAATATATAATAAATGCGCTAGTAAATAGATAAAATATACCTTATTCCTTTAAGCTTCTTAAATAATTAGTGCTATAAAATAACTTTTATAACCATTAAGAATTAGGATATACTAAAAAGAGGGATCTCTTAGTATTATAAAAGGTAAGTGTTACGACCCTCGCACCTA